>NW_021026258.1:311944-395956 GCF_004153795.1 Camellia sinensis
TTTTTTTTTTTAAATCTGTTTCTTCATGATCATCAACAATCATCATCAACTTAAAAATAAAAAACTTAAAAAAAAATAATCTGAAACACAAAACACATACAAACATAACTATCATCATCTTCATCATCAACAACTTGAAAAATAAATAAATAAATAAACAGATCTGAGTGATGATGAACTGGTGATCAACAACAATTTGAAAAAAAAAAACAAAAAACAGATTTGAGTGATGAAGTGGTGCTGCGACGGAGGAGGGAGTGCTTAAGCCGTATGCCGTCGTCTAGGTCAAACACCGGAGCTGCGACGGAGGCCGGATAGAAGTGGTGCTGCGATGGAGAAGGGAGTGATGTCGAAATCTGCGGCGGAGGACGGGCAGAGGCTGTGTTGTTCAGATCTGCAGGCCTGCGGCAGAGGATATGTTGGTGGAGGATCGACGGACTGAGGCCGAACAGAGCCGCCATGGCCATTCTAAGGGCTGTGGTTGCGGGGGTTCTGCGAGGAAAGAGAGGAGCCGCCGTGAGTGAGGGAGAGAGAGACGATGGCGATGTGATCTGTGGAGGAGGAGGAGGAGAGAGGAGGGGAGTGGTGGGAGTATTGTTGGAGGAGGAGATTGTGGTGAGAGATGGTGAAGAAGGGAGAGAGACCAGAGACGGTGGAGAGGAAGAGAGATGTGAGGAATGGAGAGAGAAAGTAGATCTACATCAGTGAATGAGAGAGAGAGTAGATGGAGATGAGAATAAAAAAAGTATATATACCTAAATGAATAAAAGATAGGGATGACTCATCAGGGATATATAATATATATATATATATATATCATTCGGGGGGACAAACGGGGCAGGGCTCGGGGCCGGGGCCGGGGCGGGCCGGGACTGAAACATGTGTCCCCGTCCCCAGCCCGAATATCATCGGGGATTTTTTTTTTATCACCATCCACGGCCCATCAGGGTATTTTTCGGGAAATAACCGTTATATTTGGGATCGGGGGGTCGGGTCCCCATCGAGCCGGTTTCAGATTGCCATCCCTACTAAGAAAGTAGTTTTATTGGTGAGGGGATTATTGAAATTATAGGATAATGATATACTAACATAGTTTATATACAAAAACTCTTTGCAAAATGATATGTTGCATTTATATCCATTAATTGGAAGTGAAATTATCTCTTAATAGTCTCAATTAACTCCCTAAATTTTGAGTAAAGTTGCAATTAAGTTTAGTCTTTATAACGTATTTTCGAAAATTGATGTGAGAAGTAATATAGAAGATGAACTACATTACAAATATTCAAATTCTCTAAAATTATGTCGCATTATCTGTTAGTATACTAATTGATGCATATACCATTATTCATAAGGTTGTGATAAAATTGCAAGAGTGTTGTATGTAATTAATATTATTATGTGATTGTTCTTCATTAATTTTTTGAAAATGGAATTATACAATGAGCCAAATTACAACTTGACTCGAAACTTATATATTGATTGGAACCATTAAGGCCTTGTTTGTTAACATTTCAATTTTCAATTTACAAAAAACAAGAAACATGTTTTGTTTTATTTTTGTATAAAAAAAAAAGAAAACTTATTTGGTGTACAAAAATATTTTGAAAACAAATAAAAATAAAAATAGAGAAATATATTTGATAAGTTGACAAATTTGGTGGCCAGAGATGGAAGGTGGATGGATGTGGTGATCAATAGTAGCGGATAGCCAAAAGTGTTTGCCGGAGTTAGTGGTTGGACGTCGTCTAAGGACACGAGATGGTTGAAAGAACACCAAAACGTTGCTAAAAATTACGACGAATAACCGCCTATTTGCTAGAGAGTCGCCAGACTAGAGCTTGCTACCCACAGACGGCGAGGGTGGTGGTGGGTGAGAGGAAAAAATGAAAACTTGTTTTAAAAATAAGTAAAAACAATATTCTTTTGTGTTTTAAAAATTTTTAAAAATTGTGAAATCAATTTTATTTTTTGAAAATAAAAACAATATATAAAATAAGTTTTTGTTTTCAATTTTCAATAAAAATGAAAATGAAAACAGAGAACAAGAAAAAATAAATAAATAAAAGAAGTTAACAAAGTAAAAAAAATAATAATTAAATATGAAAGGTAAAAACATCTCCAATGGTTCAGTATGTTTTTTCACCAAATATGAGTAAAAAATGGCTCATTTTCTCAATCTGATATCAGTTGTTCCAACGGTGCATCAAAAGAAGGGTCATCCCGCGGGTCAACCGATTGGTTGACCGGTAAGGGTAGTTTTTTTTTTTTTTTACCTTTTTGAATTGTTTGAACCAATCTATTTGAACTGTTTGAACCTGTTTCTAGTCGACCGGTTGGTCGACCGGCCGGACGTCCAATAGGTTGACCGGTGGGCCCACTTGCAACATTACAGCACAGTAAATTGGTGAAGGCTCACGCAGATTCTCAATTTGGTGAAAATTTTGCTCCGTTCTCAGTTTAATATCAGTTTGGTGAAATTATTGGAGAAGAAAAAGTGACTTTTTTTTCATCAAATTTAAATTTGATACTAAATCTGATGCAACATTAGAGATGATCTAAAGACGCAAAATAAAATTTAGTTTGATACTATGTCAACCTTTTGCGCTGTGTAATTGGAGAGAGAGAGAGAGAGTAATTGGTTTCGTTCAACAATATCAAAATGACATAAATCAACCACCTTTCTATCAAAATTACAGGCTTGTTTGGTTTGTGTTTAAAAAAAATTTTGGAAAAAATTATTTACAAACAAATTTTTAAGAGTAATCAAATCAAACAAATTTTTTTAAAAAAAAATTTCAAAATTTTGTCTGGTTACCTAATTTCTAAAATCACTCTCTCTCTCATACACATCAAATCAATCATTTTTTTTAAAACTCTCTGTCCAAAACAATTTTTTAAAATCATTTTTTAAAAAAAAAACCAAATAAATTTTCATACTTTTTATTTAAAAAATTATTCTACAAACAAAAACATTCATCGAACCCATTTATGTATTTAACGCCAATGATTGGTTTCATTCAACAATATCAAAATGACATAAATCAACGACCTTTCTATCAAAATTACATATTCATCGAACCCATTTATGTATTTAACGCCCACAACTAGTTACCTACTCTCTCTCTCTCTCTCTCTCTCGCTATATGTATATATATATATGTATATATATATATATATATATAATTGGTTTGGCATTATTAGCTTTGAGGATAAGAATTTTGAGCCTGATATTGAGATAGCCCGTGTTTCACAAGCTGCATGTAGTGGTTCCGTTTGATGTGATTGTTAAAATAGATTATACATTATAACTTAATAGATTATAAATTATAATTTTAATCAAAAATTAATAATTTATTTAGTGTAACAGTTAGATTATAGATTTAAGTTGTTGAATAATGTTTGTTAAATAAACTGTGAAGTACTTTTTTCAATTGATTTTTTTTTTTTTGTTATTCACTACTTGTTACATTTTTTATAAAAAAAATAAAATAATAATCTATAGTCTATTTGGGATAAAAAAAACTAGGGCATGTTTGATTGGGTGGATTAGAGCATGGGATTAGGATTATTAATCCGTGGGCCCAATTATCTCATGTTTGTTTTAACATTTTGGTTTAGGATTATTAATCCAATGGATAATTAATCCAACAAATTTGTAGGATTATTAGTAATGGGGTAGGGGTGAGATTATTAATCCAATGGATATTAATCCAATTGGATAGTAAATCCTACACTAATTTAATAGGATTATTAATACTTCACTATTAGTCTTTTGAATCAAACATGACCTAAGAGTATAATCGTAAATTAACATGTTCACAGCAGAAGTTGATAATCAGAAGTAAGGGGTGAACAACTTCTGAGAATCAATTTTTTTTAGTTAAAATAAATTGTTAGAATCAAAAGTTATTTGAAATAAATTTAATAAAACAATCCAAAATAACCTTTCCAATATTAGAAGCTATAAGTTAACTTAAAAACCCCAAATAAACACCCCGTCTATCAATTATCACAGTTTAGATCAACGTGAATTTGGACAATCAAATGTATGACTACAAGTTTTTTCATGCTTCCTAGTTTCAGAGTGTACTAACTAATGCCCATTCATACAGGACATGCAGGATGAGTGACTGAGAAATGTTAGAAATTTATAATTTATAAATTTATTTGTAACGGTGTAACGAGGGAGTTAAACTTCATATTATTGAGTATGTGATAAATAAAAAAATGACAATCATCATACTACAAGAGTAAAACTAGAATTTTTCTTTAATAATTTCATGTTTAAAAAAAAAAAGCTAACTCATGCTAACAAAAAAGTTTAAGTAAGAATATGTCAAATGAAACTGGTGTTTTTTTTAAGCTGTAAAACCAATTCATCATATAATAGATGGTTTCAATGGTCTGAGAAGATGGATGCGGATGCATTTGCTTTAGTTCGAACGGATCATTGATGGGAGGCTCCCCGACTCAACCCGATCTATTAACACTTCTAAGAATATGATGTTATCTTTTTATGCTTTGTGTGTTAAAATAAATAAAAAAAAGAACTTTTACACTACTAGAAAAGAGGACTTTAGACATGGAGGTTTTTGCGATGGTAAAAAAATATGTCGCAAAATCACTTTTTTCCGACAGTAAGTAACTGTCTCCAAAAAAAGCACCAGATTAATACTATTATTAGAGACAGATAACAAAAAAAACCGTCGCAAAATATTTTATTTTTTTGCGATTTTGTTAATTTGCGACGACCTTTCAAATCATCGCAAAAACTTAATCTCCTTATTTTCCACTTTCGTGCTTCTCTCTCTCCCTCTCTTTCACGCTCCCTAATATTTCAATTTTCTCTCTTGCCCACTCCTAATATTTCACCTCGTCTCTCTCATGCCCAGCCCTCTAGC
Source organism: Camellia sinensis (assembly GCF_004153795.1). Lineage (NCBI taxonomy): Eukaryota > Viridiplantae > Streptophyta > Magnoliopsida > Ericales > Theaceae > Camellia > Camellia sinensis. The sequence continues at coordinate 316,849 of NW_021026258.1, forward strand.
CCTCACTCTGTCTCTGGTAATGGCAACAGCACTGACATGGGTATAGCTCCAGCGTCTAGGTAATCGTCATCTCCTCTCCTCTTCTCTTCTTTCCTCTCCCCTCCCCTCCCCTTCCCTCCCTAATATTTTAGTTTTTATGTTGTTTATTTATGAAATATAAAAGTCGGGCTTCTATTTTTATTTAAAAAAATGAACCACCAAAAATTTTGGGGTCAAAATAGTACAGAACTATTGAAAAATAATTCAAAAAAATATTTAAAACAGTAAAGTCTAAATTGTCAAACCAATCTACATCTATCTGATAACTAATATGATTCGCTTAATTCGCATCTGCTAACTAATTGGACAGATGCAGGCCAATTTTTCTCAATCCACTTAAATTCAAATGGATGACAGATGAAAGACCACTCAACTCTGATGGGCGAGGCTCCCTAATTTGTACTTAAAAAAAAAAAAAAAAAAAAAAAACTAACAGGCTTATGTATGAATTATAACCAAGAGCTTGTGGAAATAATTTCAATCACCCTTTTTTTTTTCGAGGTACACAATAATTTCAATCACTTTGAGAAACCTTCATCTACCCAATTTCTGTCCCTTTCCACACCCACATGCTATTATTGTTCCCAACATTCAAACACGTAATTATATACCGAAACCATTCCACGTTTCAAGTACCAAAATGGTACATACATTAAATAGATACAATATTAGTGTTTCTAGTATTATTCTTTAAAGTAAATTTTATCAACAATGTTATAGATTTTTAAAAAACATAACCCTTACAACTTTATTTACTTGGTTCAGAAAGGAAAGCGAGAAAAAAAAAACAAAAAATAAAAAAATAAAAACATATGATTAGTCCATATTATTTTGGGGGTCATGGGGGTCTTCAATTTTGGAGGTCCTAAACATTTTTAAAATTTTATATCATCAATATATAATGATTATATTTATATGTCATATTTTATTTAAGGTGATTTTATGAATATTTTTTGTATTAAATTTATGGATTCCAATATTCATGGTTTTTATAATACAACAACAAACGAGATCATTAATAAAATATGAATAATGACACACGAATGAAAAATTTATACATAAAATCAATACAAAATAATTTGACAAGCCTTGATTATATATTTTTAAAGTAAAAGACCAATCTTATATGTATTAATTAGTGTACTAACTAGTGTACCATTTAATGATGTGGCATAATTTAAGAGATTTTTAGTATTTATAATTTGTATAATAAATGAAATCAATAATAATTAGTATATTAATTGATGCATGTAATACTACGCCAGCACTACGGCCAAAGCGCTAATTATATCTAACCCTTGTTTAACTTCAAAGCCTCAATCAGTTTGATTTAATGTTATTGTAACTAGAACAATGTGGCTGTAATTTTTTCAGAAGAAAAATGCTAAATGTACATATTTTTTATACAAAATGATGTAGAGTAATGATATCTATACTATATATTATAGCAAATAATTTTTTGTGAGGAGGCTGGTGGGAGTTTCAAAACTTCCAATTAAAATTTTAAATTAAAAAATAATTTTACTATTAACTAACACATTAATGTAATAATTATAAAAATACTAATAATGCCATGATTTTATGTTTTTCTAAAGGAAAGTTAAAAGGGAATATTTCCTAATTTGTCCAAACCTATTATCTCTTACAAAAATTCAAAATGAGAGATTAATTAAAAATTCCCTCTTCATTTTTTTTTCTCTCTAATCTATTATCTCTCTACACAAAATCCTAACTGTTACACAATCACAAATATTTTTTTCACACCATATAAAACTTGCTTTATCTCTTAAAATATTTCATGCTATAGATCATTGTAACACTTTTCAATTCTTTTGCTAGAGATATTAAAAGTTAGTTAATGTTTATTATTCTCTAATTGATTATGTCCCAATTTTTTCTTCATAATGCATGGCTAAGTGTAAGTATAGTCAAGGAGGAGGTGATAGTTGTAAGCTGAACAGGCAGGGCGGTATCAACAAATCTAAAGTATAGATAGATTGGCTACAAAATCATTTATCATTTGATAAATTTTTGTTAGCAATGTATGCTAATATTTTTTGTTGGCTAAAGTACTCTATTAAAAAAATTAATGTTTTGGGTTTCTAATGTTTTTTAGAGAAATATGATGAAGGGTTTGTAACAATTCAGTAGGTAAAGAAGATACTTTTGTGTTCATATTTAAAAAAAAATAAAAATAAAAAAATAATAATAAATTGTGTGTATATATATTTTTTAACAATATTATTTTAATTGATCTTATTATAAGCTACTACTTTTTTTTTCTTTTTTTTTTTTTAGATTATAACCGTGTTCATAGTTATTTTTAAATGGCTTAAATTTATATAAGCAACAAGTTATACATGAGGGACAGAAAGTACATAGATTTTAAAAATCAATCATGATTAAGTTCAAGTATAGCAAAATTGTGAAAAATTAATAAATCAAAGTATTTTTATTATTTTTTTATACTTAAGATTACACAGTTCTCAAATATTTTTGTAAAATAATTTAATTTTGCATGTGTTGAATGTAGTTCATATTTGACGTGATTTAATGAGAGAGATATATATATATATATATGTATATATTTGGGGAATTTTTTTTAAGGTCCATAATAATAATAGTTTAGAGGATAAAGGACACCCAAAAAAAATAGTGATGCATCAGGTCCCTGAACAACTTGACGCGCGTTTTTAATTATTTTGTGGACCAAAATACCCTTGCTAAAATCAACACAGAAACGAAACTCTTTCTGACGTCTGAGTTCCATTCCAAGCATCCGACATCTTCACGAATAGGAGAACAGTAGAATTAGGGTTTCAACATCATCTTCACCATCGACATTAGAGCTCCGTTATCTTCTGCAAAAATCATTCCCATTCCTTCCTCACAAATTTCTCTGACCTTCGTTAGAGCTTCATTTTCAGTGCTCATCGTCATCTCAGTCCATCTTCGTCATGTCGCATCTTCATCTCAGGCCATATCAGCTCGTCATTCAAGTTTCATTCTAACTCTGGTAAGTTTTTCTATAATACAACTAGATTTTCTCTGGAAACACGGTTAATAGCATTTTATATTAACCTTCCATAAATTAGGGTTTCAATTTCGTAATAAAAAGCTACCTGAATTTGGAAAAAGTTATTTCTGTGTGTTTTGAACTTATTCTTGAACATGTTTGTGTGATTTTATCTGTAAATTTCTCTCGCATTTGAATTTCTCTGATTTTTGCTTGATGTATGTTTCTTCTTTCAATTTTCTCTGGCATGTTTATTTTGAAAAAAGCAAGTTTCTATGTTTTTATCTTATTCTTGAACATGTTTCTATAATTTTGTCTATAAATTTCCCTGCTCTGTAAATTTCTCTGTAATATGTATTTTTAATTGGAATGTCTATCTTTCTCTAGAATGTCTATTACTTTCTTGCCTCTGTCTAAGTTTCTCTGGTATTTATAATTTTCTCTGACTACATCACATCACTTTCCTCCCTTGTGTGTCTCTATCATGTTTAATTTTCTCTGGAATTTTAATATTATGGATTGGAATGAATGTTTTTTCTTTAAATTTTCTCTGACATGTGTATTTTGAGAAAAAGTTATTTCTCTGTATTTTGATCTTATTCTTGAACATGTTTCTGTGATTTTGTCTATGAATTTCTCTACTTTGGAAATTTCTCTGGAATATGTATTTTTCTCTGGAATGTCTATTACTCTCTTGCCTGTTTAAGTTTCTGTGGTATTTATAATTTTCTTTGACCATATCACACCACTTTCCTCCCTTGTGTGTCTCTATCATGGTTAATTTTCTCTGGTTGTGTATGGAAATTTCTCTGGCATTTTAATATTATGAATTGAAATTTTCTCTAGAATGAAAATTTCCTTAAGAATGTATAATTTTCTCCGGAATGTGTATTTTTCTCTGGTATGTTTATTTTGTTCAATTCTTGGTTTCAATGTGGTGTAATTTTCAGTGGCATGTTTACATTACTTTGTTTATTTTATCTTTCTAATTGCGGAATGCAAATTTTCTTTGGTTTGCCATGTTTACTTTTTTCTGTCATTCATTTTCTCTGATATGTTTACTTCTATATGTAATTTTAACAATTATTGAAAATTTCTCTCCCATGTTTATGATGCTTTGTTGATTTTCTCTGACATTTAATTTTTAATGTCCAATTTTCTTTGACATGTCCAATTTTCTATAATTTTTCCTTATCTGTAATTTTCTCTGACATCTCCAATTTTCTCTTATCTGTAATTTTCTCCCTTATCTGTAGTTTTCTCTGACATGTCCAATTTTCTTTGGCATGTTCAATTTTCTCTGGGATTTAATGTTGGCATCTTTATGTTTTAATCATTATCTAGAAATGGCAAAACGTAAAAGCAGCGAAACACCAGAAACACCAAGCAAAAAATAGAAACTCTCTCAGTCTTCTTATGGACTAAGATAAAAAAAACTAGCAGCAAAACACTAGAAACACCAAGAAAGAAAGAACAACTCTCTCAGTCTTCTTATGATCTAAGATCAAAAAGCAGCAGCAAAACACCATAAACTCCTCGCCAAAACACACAAGTCCAAGGTGATAAAGCAACTAGCATCCAGATGAGTACCCCAACTTCAAAAGACTCAAGCTCAAGGGAGAAAAAGCCTGTTATACTCCACAGAAAGAGAGCTCACTACAGCATTCAATTCCGATCCAACCTCTCATCTGGTGTCTCCTTTTTTCAAACACTTAAATTCAATTCAAAACAACTTGCAGAGCTTCAAAAGACCTCATTCTAGTATTTGATCCAAGCTCTAACCACTAGAATGATGGATCCAAAGAAATCTAGGAAATCCGATGATGATGTAGTTGCCATAATCCAATGTTACAATGAAAAAACAAAAGCATTCACAATTGATAAGAAGAACTTGACCTTTACAACAAATAACATGACCTTGATTTTTGGTTTGGAAGGAGGTAAAGGAGCCATGTCATTAAGATACTCTAAAAAGTCAAAATCTGCATTCCTAAGGAGAAGATTCCAAAAGGACACAAGGCTCACTAGTCCTGTTCTTAAAAATGCCTTGGTCAAAGCAATGAAAGGCAAGCAACCAACTGACTTCAAAGATGTAGCAATCATTATTACATCGTACTTGTATCTCACCCTATTTTTTGCAACAAGTGAAAATTCAATAGGGTGATTTTTTATAAAGTATGTGGAACCTCTTGAATCAATGAAACAGTATGATTGGCCAGAAGCAATCACATCAACATTGATTGATTCTATCATGGCATTGCACAAAACTCCAGAAAAAGTTACGGGGTGTGTCATTGCATTGCTGGTAAGTATAATATCCATTCAAATTTGCAGTTATCATACTTACAAACAAATTTGTGCGTTTAGAATTATTTACTTTCATTTTCATCACAGTATTGGCTATGTGAACATGCAACTATCATTGACTCAGAAGACAGTAACACAACAGACTTCCCAAGATGTGCCAAGTGGAACCTTCAAACCTTGACGAAACAGCTGCAGAAGACACCAGTCCACTCTCTTGCACCTCGACAGGTTAGATTCCCATTGCTCCTAAAATCTCAGTGAAATCCAAAATCTGCATTCCTCAGGAGAAGATTCCAAAAGGACACAAGGCTCACTGGTCCTGTTCTTAAAAATGCCTTGGTCAAAGCAATGAAAGGCAAGCAACCAACTGACTTCAAAGATGTAGCAATCATTGTTACATTGTACTTGTGTCTCACCCTATTTTTTGCAATAAGTGGGAATTCAATAGGGTGGGTTTTTATAAAGTATGTGGAACCTCTTGAATCAATGAAACAGTATGATTGGCCAGAAGCAATCACATCAACATTGATTGATTCCATTATGGCATTGTACAAAACTCTAGAAAAAGTTACAGGGTGTGTCATTGCATTGCTGGTAAGTATAATATCCATTCAAATTTGCAGTTATCATACTTACAAATTTGTGCATTTAGAAAATTTTATTTACTTTAATTTTCATCACAGTATTGGCTATGTGAACATGCAACTATTATTGACTCGGAAGATAGTAACACAACTGACTTCCCAAGATGTGCCAAGTGAAACTTGCAAACCTTGACGAAATAGCTGTAGAAGACACCAGTCCACTCTCTTACAACTCGACAGGTTAGATTCCTATCGCTACTGAAATCTCAGTGAAATTTCAAAATTTCTCTGACCACTACTTTGTTTCCCTCCTTGTGCATTGATTGATTAAGATCAATTTTCTCTGAACTATCAATTTATGTTTTCTTCTTTGGTACCAACTGGTTTGTTTCTGCCATTGTAATCAATTTTCTCTGCAATCCAAATTTTTATGCAATTCAATTTTCTCTGACCACAATTGTAACACATTAACTTATATGCCCTAATTGATTTTCTCTAATATCTGAATTATGTTGGTTGTTTCATAATTTTCTCTGGCCCATAAAATTGTTTCTCCTTGTGTGTAATTTTCTCTGACCCATAACTTATGTGCCTTGCATCTTTGATAAACACTATTTATTTCTACCCTTCTAATGAATTTTCTATGGAATCCAAATTTCTCTGATACAATTATAGTCAAACACTAACTTATATGCCTTGATTGATTTTCTCTGATATCTAAATTATGTTACTTGTTTCATAATTTTCTCTGCCTCATAAAATTAACTCATTGTCTGTAATTTTCTCTGGCCCATACAATTTTCTCTAAAGTTTGTTTCCCATTAGTATCATTAAGATGAATTTTATTTTTCTTATTTGAATTTTTTCTCTTAATGAATTTTGTAACATTTTTCTAATGAAATACAGATAGCTAACAAGGAGCTAGTCAAAAACCCATCAGAAGAGTTCTGTCTTGGTAAAAGACGAAGAAAGAATCAAAAAAAGCAATTGTCAAATTCAAGGAGATATTACAAGATTCATCTGAACATCAAGCAATTGTCAAATTCAATAAAGAAACAGAAGGCAATATTGAAGAATACGAAGCCAGCAATGGACAAGAAAATCAAGCAAGCAGTGAAGAAAGAGAAGCCAAAGAAGAAAGTGAAGAAATAGAAGCAGAAGACAAAGAACAAAATGAACAGAAAGAAGAAGACAGTGAAGAAGAAGATGAACAGCAAGAAGAAAACAATGAGGAAAGTGACGAAGAAGAATGTAATGAGCCGATGGACCAACAACGTGATAGCATTTGCGGCTCAACAATGCATCAGCTTGAAGAATGTGAGGAATCAAAGGATGCCCAAATTGCTGATCTACGCCAAAGACTAAAGGCACTTTCTCAATCTAAAAAAGAAGAAGAGAGAAATTGGATTGAATTACTTGCTGAAAAGGATATTGCAATAAGAACCTTCACATCACTTAACTCAGAACTTCAAGAAAGAGACAGCACAATCCAAATGAAAGTAAGGATGTTAAAGGTTCAAAAAGAAGACGATACAGAAACAATCCAACAATTGAGGAATTCAATTTCGGAGCTTAAAACTGAAAATGCTAAATTGCATGAACAAGTTCAAGAACTATCCGTCCAACTAGCAACACAACCATACCGAACACCAACACAACTTCAATCACAAGGTCAGTGAAAATCTTGAGCCACAAAAAGTTATGTCCTTGTGGCAACATAACTCAAAGAAATTTCTATTTATTATAATTTTCTATGTCATTGGTAATTTTCTCTGGAAGTTATATTTCTCTGAACACATTAGTTTCTGCCGTTTATTTCTATTGATTTCTACTGCTCATTTGATTTTCTCTGTCTATTTTCTTATTCGATTTTTGGGGCTTGTTTGATTTCCACTGTGTATAGTTGGAATGTAAATGGAACAACAACCACCAACCCAACAAGAACAAATGACACGAAAAGAACAACCGAAACAAAAGACAAAAATCTATGGTAACTGGAAAATATTGAATCAAATAAATTTACATATTGAAATATCATCTGTTACTTTAGAGAAATTTCACTTTTACTGATATTTTCACTGTCTACAGTAAAAAAAGATCCGACATCAATGATAAAAAATTTAAAGGCAAAAGAAAGGAAGGAAAAGCAGCACGACCCAGAATTTCAGTATCCCAAAATTGCGAAAGTGACTAGAGCTTCAAAACAAGCTGCGAAGCAAACTGAGCAAACCACGAAGGACAAAGAAGTACTTGATGCTGATGCGTACGTCTTGCCTTCACCTACAAACATCAGAAAATCTTGGGTCTTTCTACAAACTCTACCGATTTCAAGATTGATACAAGATCATGTAAAAGACATCTTGCAGCACATATCAAATGTGTCTGGACTTGAGTAAGTACAACAAACAAAATAAAAGATAACAAACAACAAATTACAAACTTATATTGCATTAACAACAATTAAATCCCTTCTTTGTCATCTTGTAGGGCTTTAATTTGGACAAGTGAGTTGAATCTCATTACCTTCGAAGACATTGGAAACCTAATAAAGCAAAAAGAAATTGCCAACAATGTAAGTCTTTCATCAAAATTTCTCTGCAATGTTCCATCAGCCTTTATAAACCAATATTACAATTATAAATCATATTTTTCAGGTCATTGATGGCTATGGAGAGATCCTTTTGGCTGACCAAATGAGAGAGAGACAACAACCAACTTCATTTTTTTTCACATCCATGAGCTTAGTATGTTACTACTATTTTATTTGATTTTCTCTGAAATTTACTTACTACTTTCTCTTCTTAAGATACTTCTTGAAGCCAGTTGTGTCACTAGTCTAATTTTCCCTGGCTAGTTATGTGCATTTAAAATTTCTCTGTGTATATTTCTTAAATTCCTGTCATTTCAACTTTCTCATAACATAACCATTTTTTGATTTTCTCTGACCACAGAATTTCATCAAGATGACAGAAAATCAAGCTTTTCGAGTGTCCTTATTTGACAAGCATATTGAAACAGCATGGCGGAACTACAGGCTCCTCCATTTCCCAATAAATACTGGAGGTAATGAGAAATCCACACATGGAAATCACTGGACCTTGCTTGTCCTGGACAAACAAGACAATTTATGGAGGTTCTACAACTCATTGAGGCCAAGGAGGGATGATGCAGAAGACAAATATGTCAAAGATGCAGAACAATTGGTAACGAGTGCAAATTTCTCTGATCCATCATAATCTTTATGTGATAATAATTTTCATAGAATCCCATTGATTTGTCTGTAATTTTCTCTGTTATTTAAAAATTATTTTTTTGCAGCAAGACTATGTGGAGAATTTTTTGAAAGCTTGCCTTGAAAGAGAGGCTCAATCACAACCCTCTTTCAAATTGATAAACTCACAAAACACAAGTTACGACTTTGAGTATGTCAACAATTCTCCACAACAAGAAAGTGATTCGTAAGTTTCATACATCCATAAATATGATAATCTGATTTGTATGTTTCCAAACTAACCATACCTATAATTTGTATGCAGTCTGGGTTGTAGCCTTTTTGTCTGCTATATAATGAAACAATATAGCAAGCATGAACCTATCAGCTCCAAATTGTCAATACAAGAGATAAGGTTGATGAGGGCAGAACTCATAGAGAGATTTGTGACCGAAGTTGGCCGCTCATGGACTGAACCAATTGAAATATCTCCAGAAGAAGAACCAAAAATATAAAAGTGAAACTAGTGAAAGGAAGACAATGTACATATCCACACAGAGAAAATTGTCTCACATATATGTATATATCTATACAGTATTAACCATTTAGTTTTTTTGTTGATACATTGAAGGAATGATGATGTTTGACATATATGTATATATCCTTTCTTGACTAATGTAAATTTTATTTTTTTTATTTCGACTAAGGTAAATTTCATACCTATCGATGGTTAAATATATATATATATATATATATATTTTATTGTGATTGTCAACGCAATCCACACAGAGAAAATTGTCTGCAGAAATTTCTCTGGTATGATATTAGCAGAAATTCACAGAGAAATTTAACTTGTATCGTCCCAAGGGGATGCCTATATGATCATGCAATATGTAATGCTTTGTGTTGGTACAAAACAATCATCAAACTCAACAAAACACAAAGCGCACAGTAATTTTATCTGCCACTGGAAAATTTTACTGGATGAATTTCAAATTTCAAAACACAATGCCCAGATAGTTTTCTCTAATAGTGGAAAATTTCTCCGGATGAAATTGACGGATTCGAATGGTGATAGAAAATGGAATTTCTGAGTTGTGAATTTCTTTGGGTTGAGTGATTTGGAGAGGAGGAATTTCTCTGGGTTGGTGAGAAAAAATTTCTCTGGCTTTGATAAAAATTTCTGAGTTGAAGTGAGTCTAGAGAAATTCTTCCTTGGTCCAGAGAAATTCTCAACTTAGAGAAATTTCAAAAGAGCTTAATTTTGTTTCTTGGTTGTACTCAGTGCAATAATTTTGTGTATACTTTGTCTCGTGTGCACATTTCTTGAAATGACTGATATGAAGTTACCAGAAACTCACAGAGAAATTTAACTCATATCGAGCCAAAGAAGGTACCTATATGATCATGCAATCTCTAATGCACTGTGTTAGTACAAAACAATTATCAAATTCAAAAAACACAATCCACACAGTACTTTTCTCTGCCATTGTCAAATTTATGTAGATGAATTTGAAGCTTCAAAACACAATACACAGAGAATTTTCTCTGCCATAGGAAAATTTCTCTGGATGAATTTGATAGGTATTACAAACCCACTGCCTATAGTATATATCAACAAACACAATGCACACTTTAACTGATATTGAAAAATTTCTCTGGATGAATTTGATTGATATTATTATATACATTGTCTAAAAAATACATTTCACAAAACAAAATACACAAAGTAATCATCAAATGTATTATTTAATCAATAAAATGTATAATCCTCAACTATTTAACAAAGGTTCCTTGCATGTCCTCTTATTATGGTGACCAATACTCTCACAATGACTACACTTAATCACCCTTTTAAACTCTCCAGTAGAAGCAATTACGTTCTTCTTCGGCCTCCCAGCTAGTCTCTTGCTCAATGGAGGTAAAATCATAGCATCTTCAATACTACACAAAGGTTTTTCAATAGTTGGAACTGGGCCAATCGAAAACGAGTATGCTTGACGATACATATCGGCATGAAAAAACGGTTCAACAAATGAATTCAAATTCTTTCCACTCCTAAAAATTGCAGCAATAGCATGTTGACATGGATACCCATTTATTTCTCATTTTCGACATGAACAAGTTCTCAACCCAAGATCAACCATAACCGAAGGAAACAATGCACTTCAACGACATTATCAGATGATAAACTCACATTCCATGTCCTCCCATCCAAAAAAGACTTCTCCAATACACTATCCATACAAGGACACAGAACTTTATTCCATTTACTAGAGAGCAGCCTCCTATCAGACCTCATATTCATGATTTGCAACCGTATCATGTCCACCAAATTTGTTATTGGTAAGTGCTAAGCTTTTCGTATACATGAATTGAATGACTCAGAAACATTTGAATACATCTCACCATAGCGTTTCCCCGCAAAATATGCATCACTCCAATTTTCATATGGTAAACTTCTCAAGAAAACACTCACAATGTCTCCTCCCTCACTTTTTAATTCATTTAACTTGAAATGAAATGATGCCTTTGTTGGAGCATATGCACATTCTGAAAACTTGGACACAATCGTCTCCCTAACCAAATTTGTGCTTTGTCTCATGTGCACATTTCTTGAAATGACTGATATGAAGTTACCAGAAACTCACAAAGAAATTTAACTCATATCGAGCCAAAGAAGGTACCTATATGATCATGCAATCTCTAATGCACTGTGTTAGTACAAAACAATTATCAAATTCAAAAAACACAATCCACACAGTACTTTTCTCTGCCATTGTCAAATTTATGTAGATGAATTTGAAGCTTCAAAACACAATACACAGAGAATTTTCTCTGCCATAGGAAAATTTCTCTGGATGAATTTGATAGGTATTACAAACCCACTGCCTGTAGTATATATCAACAAACACAATGCACACTTTAACTGATATTGAAAAATTTCTCTGGATGAATTTGATTGATATTATTATATACATTGTCTAAAAAATACATTTCACAAAACAAAATACACAGTAATCATCAAATGTATTATTTAATCAATAAAATGTATAATCCTCAACTATTTAACAAAGGTTCCTTGCATGTCCTCTTATTATGGTTGTCAATACTCTCACAACGACTACACTTAATCACCCTTTTAAACTCTCCAGTGGAAGCAATTACGTTCTTCTTCGGCCTCCCAGCTAGTCTCTTGCTCAATGGAGGTAAAATCATAGCATCTTCAATGCTACACAAAGGTTTTTCAATAGTTGGAACTGGGCCAATCGAAAACGAGTATGCTTGACGATACATATCGGCATGAAAAAACGGTTCAACAAATGAATTCAAATTCTTTCCACTCCTAAAAATTGCAGCAATAGCATGTTGACATGGATACCCATTTATTTCTCATTTTCGACATGAACAAGTTCTCAACCCAAGATCAACCATAACCGAAGGAAAACAATGCACTTCAAAGACATTATCAGATGATAAACTCACATTCCATGTCCTCCCATCCAAAAAAGACTTCTTCAATACACTATCCATACAAGGACACAGAACTTTATTCCATTTACTAGAGAGCAGCCTCCTATCAGACCTCATATTCATGATTTGCAACCGTATCATGTCCACCAAATTTGTTATTGGCAAGTGCTAAGCTTTTCGTATACATGAATTGAATGACTCAGAAACATTTGAATACATCTCACCATAACATTTCCCCGCAAAATATGCATCACTCCAATTTTCATATGGTAAACTTTTCAAAAAAACACTCACAATGTCCCCTCTCTCACTTTTTAATTCATTTAACTTGAAATGAAATGATGCCTTTGTTGGAGCATATGCACATTCTGAAAACTTGGACACAATTGTCTCCCTAACCAAATTTGTGTTTCCACATGACAACTTATCCCTAAAATTTCTCTTTAGATGTTCAAGACAAAATCCATGAAAGCAATTAGGGAAAAACCTAGCAATTCCCTCCACAATACCACAATGTCGATCTGATATGAAACTTATCACCCTTTCTGATCCCAATACTCCACATAAATGTTCAAGAAACCAACACCAATTGTCTTTATTCTCAGCATCAACAACAGCAAAAGCTACAGGAAAAAAACCTACAAAACAAATAGGAACAAGCATATTAGATATACACATACAGAGAAAAATAGAACAATAAACAACTAGAGAAATTTGACACTGCCAACATCCAGAGAAAATTCACTTAGTGCCCAACTCCAGAGAAAATTCACATATTGGCAACATCCAAAGAAAATTGACTTAGTGACCAACTACAGAGAAAATTCACACAATCATAATATCCAAAGAAAATTCACTTAGTGACCACCTACAGATACATTTCACACAATGACAACATCCAGAGAAAATTCACACACTGACCAAAATCCAGTGAAAATTCTCACAGTGGCCACAACCATAGAAATCCACACAGTGGCCAAAACTAGAGAAAATTCAAAGTGTCAGAGAAAAATCACATTCACTCAATTCCTACATGTATAGAAAATTCACATATTTAGATAAAATTATATATATTTACAATTTCCTTCATTCCCATCTTTCCCCGTTGCAGCAAGCATAACTCCTTTGTATCTTCATTTAGTGACAATATCCAGAGAAAATTCACTTAGTGACCAACTACAGATAAAATTCACACAATGACAACATGCAGAGAAAATTCACACGCTGACCAAAATCCAGAGAAAATTCTCACAGTGGCCACAACCAGAGAAAATCCACACGGTGGCCAAAACTAGAGAAAATTCAAAGTGTCAGAGAAAAATCACATTCACTCAATTCCTACATGTATAGAAATTCACATATTTAGATAAAATTATATATATTTACAATTACCTTCATTCCCATCTTTCTCCGTTGCAGCAAGCATAACTCCTTTGTATCGTCCTTTCAAAAATGTTCCATCAAGAAAAAACAAGGACCGACAATATTTGAAACCAGCAATGCATGCATGAAAAGCCACAAACACTCTTTTGAAACGCTTGTTATCTTCAAAATCTAACTGAAAACGACTACCTGGATTGTTCTTCAATGCCTCATCAAAATACCACTGCAAATAACAAACAAGAATCCCCATATGTACTACATTTTGCTTTTTTAACACCCAACCAACCACAGTTATAATTGATTGAGACTCCATACTTGTGTTTCATTTCTTTGACAACATCCACTAGATGAGTTAAAGGTTTTGCGCTTATCTCTTCAAGTATCAGCCCAGAAACTAAGCTGGAAGTCATCCTAGCATGTTTACTCGTATGAACCGCCACACCACACGTATGTTCTTTGTTCAAAGTCCTTATGTAGAAGAACCCATTTGTTTTTTCAACTGAAGCATGTACACGCGACATACATCCCCTTAATTCCTTATATGCACATTCTGCCATAACCCTCAGCTTGTCATTTTTAACATACGTAAACTGAAAACCAACCTCAATAGCATACTTGCATAAAAAAGTACAGAACTCAACCACACCACCCTCAAACTTTTGTCCAACACTCGTAATATTATTTCGCCAACCAGCTAACAATAACACCTTTTCTTAGTGAGAACAAAACTTAGAGAGCGAATTTCTTTCAATATCCACCAGCCTATCACACTCACCATCCACAACATCCACCCAATTAGACCCTACTTCATCCTCTTCATCAGAAGTACTACATCTAGTAACTGAAACATCAACTATATCAACACCGCGTGCACAAACAACCCTCAACATATTCAGAAAATCAATATTATTTCGAACCATACAATTCGGATGGCCCACAATAGAATATGAAATACACATAGTCTCAGGTTTCAAATTCTCCCATGTTTTACACAAAATACAAACCAATTCCTCAAAATTCAATTCGCATGAAACATTAATGACAATAGTATCATTTCCATATTTGCACAGCAACAACACTGCACTGTTCATTGAAACTGAAAGAAAAAACAAGAAAAATAATGTGTTTAACATAAAAACACTTCACAAGAACAACATAAAAGTCCAGAGAAATTTCTAAAAATTAAAATTTTCTCTGGACTAAAAATAAAAGTCCAAAGACATCTACAAACTTATATTCACCTTCAATATGACAAAAAACAAAATCACAGAAACTTAATAAATCCAGAGAGAATCACAGAGAAATTTACTGCTAACTATTAAACACAATCATAGAATAAAATCACACAGAATATCTGTTATGAAATTATAGGCTTCTCTGTGATTTTCACCTCACTACAAGCTAACAATTTTCTATGCGTCATTCTGCAATATTGCACTCATAGAAAAATCCAGAGAAATTTACAAACTAATATACACCTTCAAAATAACAAAAAACACTGCATTGTCCATCTAAACTGAAAGAAAAAACACAAAAAATAACTTTTACTTAGATAAACAAAAACTTCTATTCATCGTCTACAAACATATAATTTTCTCTGAACTACAAATAAAAGTCCAGAGAAATTTATGAACTTACATTCACTTTCTCAAATTCTATCTGCATTAGAAACTTCTAATAATATGTCCATATGCACTTATAATTTTCTCTGTGATTTTCGTTGGATTATAATAACAAACTTACAATTTTCTCTCGACTATACCAACAAAAGTGCAGAAAATGGAATTTCTGTGGTTTGAAAAAACATAGAACAAAACTTATCATTGATCAGCATGTTGATAAAAAACAGAGTACGAAAATTGAACTCTAAACATCAAAATCGACTACACTGTCAACACTCTTTAAAATTGATCAAAAAACAAAGAATGAAAAATTAATTCCAAAAATAAAAATCAACTCTATCAAACTGGCCTCTCTCTAAACAAAAACTCAAAACAAAAATCAAAATCCATGTGGAATCTAAATTGAAAACAAACCTGATTCAACTTCACTCAAAAACCTACGCGGTCAACATACTGTCAACACTCTTTGAAATTGATCAAAAAACAGAGAATCAAAAATTAATTCCAAAAATAAAAATCAACTCTATCAAGTTGGTCTCTCTCTAAACAAAAATTCAAAACAAAAATCAAAATGCATGTGGAATCTCCATCGAAGACAAACCTGATTCAACTCCACTGAAAATCTACGCGACCAACACACTGTAACACCACTGAAATCTCTGACGAAATCTACACGATCGTAGCAATCTTTCTCGACAACTCCACTGAAATATCTAGCGAAATCTCCACCTTGAAGTCAACAATATAATATTCAAACAAATTTCTCGTCAACTCCACTGCAATCTCCGACAAAATCTCTACTGCGAATTTGGTTTCCAAAATCTCACCGTGAAGTCAATAATATAATATTCAAACAAATTTATGTTATAAAATAAGGGCAATTTAGGTACTTTATAACCTAAAATAAATTTGAGGGACCTTAGCCATCAAAACATATTATTTTGGACCTCTCCTCCTATCAAAAGTAGAGGAGGGACCTTAGGCCAATTTTCCCTATATATTTTAACTTTTAAGAATTTGCGTCAAAATATTTAGTGTAAGATATATTTTATAAGGTAAAATTATTTTAAATAAATTAAAAACTAAGAGATGAATGTTATACTTTTTACTTTCTAAAAAATATATATTTTATTTAATTTTACATCGTTAAATTTTCTACATATCATTATGTCTTGCAAATGATTGTCCAAAATTAGATTCATATAAATTTAAGTTTAAATTTTAAACTCTCTAAAAGTGTCACTTTAGTTTTGATAATTGTTATTATAATTTCTTTTCCTTAAAATGTATTGTATAATTGCAATGTAATATTATCTGAAAATAATTGTTTCTTTGTATCATTTGAATAATTCTTAATTTTGAAAATGAAACCTTACAGCTAAATCTTTCTATATTAATCTTTCCAAACTTTTAAAATATAATTTTGAAAATTTTTCCATATTAGTTTTTGGAAGCAATATAATTACAAGAAATTTGTAAAGTAATTATTAATGGATTAATCTAAAATTAATTTTATTTTCAAATTGACTTTCATAGGTGTAGGATTTCCATTTCTAAATTAAGAATTATTTACAAATGATACCAAAAAACAAAAAAAAAAAATTCAAATAGTATTACAATGCAATTAAGGTGACAAGGTTTAAGAACAGCGATATGAAAAGATTTTCAAAATTGTATTTTAAAGTCTTACATAGAAAGTACATATGTAACAAGAATTATTAATAATTATTTATTTATATTAAAAACACACTTATCAGATTTGTTTGGTTTAAGTTTTTTAAATTGTTTTTTGTCTTCTATAAACTCTTTTTATTTTTAATATTTCAGTCAAATACACCTACAAATTAAGATATTTATGAAGGAATTTTTTTAAAAACAAAATTACTAAAGGCCAAAAAAAAAAAAAAAAACTACGAAAAATGTGTGATGATTTTATTTTTGACTTTTTCATTTTTAGTGATTTTGTGCATTTAGATTAAGTTTATCTAAAATTTAAAAAAAAAACATTTAGTGAAACATGAAAAAAATAAAATTATTAAATTAAAGACAAAAAAAAATATAAAAAAAAAAACTCAAATAATGTATTTGAGTTTGAAAATATTATGACTTTTCCACTTTCTTTTTTTTTTGTTTTTTTCTATAGTGAAATTAAATTATACTTATTAATGAATTTAGTAATACTTTCTTTATAAAATAAATAAATAAATAAATAAATCACATATATGAATTTAGAAAATAATGAGATTACTGATTATCTTAACATTAATTCTTTTAAGTGCAAATGTTACAAAATTATTATTTTGGTTCATTTTAGTTTTCTTTAATCAATTTTTTTTTTTTTTAATTTTGTGATTTTGAACTACACAATATTTTTTTAAAAAAATATTTTTAACATTCTGCTTATTTACATTTTTTCAAAATATTTATAAAAAAAAAAATGAACAATAAAATAATAGAGATTTTTTTTAGGGTCCCTGGAATTAAGATTTTATAACATAAAGGATATCAAATATTTTCATAATGTCTAAGATCTCTCAACATTGATCCAAAAAAAATTCAATTTAGAGAATTTCTTTGTACTTTCCAGAGAAGTCCAAAGAAATTCTTTAGACTTCCCAGAGAACTTTTTCCCAGAGAATTTCTCTGTAGAAAAATTCTGAGAAGGCCAGAAAAGTTCTCTGAATTCCAGTCTAGAGATTTTCTCTAGATTCCAATCTAGAGATTTTCTCTGGTTTTTGTGAGAATTTCTCAGCGTGAATTTCTCTGAGTTCAAACTAGAAAAATCCAGAGAAAATTGAAATTTCTTTGGCTTTGTTCACTGTGAATTGAAATTTCTCTGGATTTTCAATTTTTTTTCTATATTTTGACCAAATTTTATGTGTTTATAAAATTTCTTTACAAATATGACCAGAGAAATTTTACTGACCACTTCTTGTAAACATAACAGCAAACACTTTCAGTGCATAATCAAACAGACTAGGAATATACAAATCTCATTGTCAATTTCTTTGACAAATTGGAATATACAAATTTGAAAAACAACCAAGTTGATATATATATATATATATGAACATAACCAACAACAAATGAATACCTTTAGAAGAAACCACAGCACTGTTTAGTTGATGGAAAATGAAGTACATAGAGAACCTACCTCTCATGGATCTGATGCGAATGGGCAACTTCTTTTTCCTTCATACGTTGTGCTCCCTCCATTCATATGTTGTGCTTCGTCCATTCTCGTCTTATGATCGAACACCGACCTTCCACGCCTATCAAGTCCATCGCAGGTGAGAGCTGGTTGTCGACAAGATAAATTGATAGAGAAAGAGAAAACTTCAATTCATGGACGAACATGATGAACTCTAAGTCGCTGAGCTCAAACAAGAGGTTCATTGATATGATCTTTCAAACAAGAGGTCGTCAAAGGCGGCAGCAAAGAGGTGGCGACGGTGAAAGAAACAGCGATAGAGATGAGAGAGAGAGAAGAAAATGAGAGAGAAGCAGCGGCGAAGATGAGAGTGCAAAGATGAGAGAGAGAGAGAGAAAGAGAGAGGAAGAGGAGAAAGAAACAGTGACAAAGATGAGAGAGAGAGAGAGAGAGAGAGAATGAGAATAGGTGAGACATATGGGATGGGTGAAGGGCCTTAGCCATCACAAAATAATATTGTGGATCTCTTCCATTACTAAAAATGGGAGAGAGACCTTAGACTAATTTTTCCTAAAATAATATATGTGTGTGTGTGTGTGTGTGTGTGTGTGTGTGTGTGTGTTTTGGAGCTTAAACCCAAACATTTGTCGAGAGGGCAAAAATAATTTCAATTGAATTTTGCTAATGGTCTAAGTTGAAATTACGATAATGTTTGGGAGCTCAAATTTAAAAGCTCTAATAGAGCTCTAATGATGTGGAGAGCCCCCATGTGATATGGGGGCCCACACTCTTCCTCTCTCTCTCTCTTCTACCTCATTAGAGCTCTAATTAGAGTTACTCTTTTAGAGTTATGTATCACCACTCTTGAAATTATTTAAAAAAAATGACAAATTCATTGAAAAACACTCCAAGACACCATCCCTAAAAAAATAATAATTATTATAATCCACAATAGATTAATTGAACGAACTTGAAATTTATGAACTTTTAGGGACGAGATGGATTAGGATGACTATATTAATCAGTTATGTTGTGTTGGGGTCGAATTGACACATAATCTTTCTATGTAGTTCAACTCAATTTGACCCTAGCTCAGTTAATCTCTCTATACCAAATATACTTATTAGACAATTAACCTAATCAATGTATAATATAATAGTCATTAACGAAATTTGACATTCTTCTAACAACTAAATTTTAATAGTTAGTTTAAAATTATTAAAATATTTTTGTTTTAATAAAAATTTCTTTTTAGAAGTCAAATAAATATGATAAATCATTTTTATTTTTTTAAACTTTTGTATTTAAAAAATAATAAAATTTTCAATCCGTGCGTAGCATGAGTTTATTGCTAGTTTTTATAATTATGAACTACAGGGATAAGTTTTTTTTACTTATATGTAATTAATGGATATTTAAATATTATTTTGTATGGAGTCCTGTGTACAAATTCTGTTTGTCTAGAATTATCGCTTTTGGTATTGAAAATTGTTATACAAACAAATAAATCTTATAATTTTTTTTTAATAATTAATGTGCAAAATAACAATGCAATTTTGAAAACTAAAACAAGACATCAATGATATGATAGGTACAATTTTGAAACTTCAAAAACTATAAAATAAATAAATAAATAAAAATAAAAAAAATCAATTTAATGGGGCACAAATTTATCAAAGTAGGGATACCTTTAGAAAAAGGGGGTATTATTTGTATACAAATTCTAATTTATGAACTTATACTTCATTAAGTGTTAATTAAGATTTTTTGAACTTTCAAGTCTTATTAAATTTTTAATAGTTAAAATTGCCCTTCAAACAATGATTGTTCATCATTGATGATTATCTATAAAGAAATATGATAATTTGACATTTATTTTATTTTCAAAATTTTAAAACATCAACTTCCAAATTGAAAAAAATTTTAAAAAAATTATGTGCAAAACAAAAAAGAACAATTTTTCTTTTGAAAAAATTGAATTATTAAATTTTTTTTTTGCAAAACTGAAAATTTTGTGTCTATAAAGGAGCATGATGATGGAACATTGATGTACAAAATTGAAAAAAAAAACTTTAAAAATGAAAAAAACTGATAATATTCTCAATTTTAAAACTTGGAAAAACTGATAATGTTCTCGATTTTATTGGATAGTTGAATCAAACCAATAAGTAGAAGGATAAAAACGTTTAATCTCATACTCTATTTTTTTTTCAACAGTTGGTAAAACAATTATCTGAAATATTATTATGCAAAATTGATAATATTTTCAGTTTTACTAAATATGATTTATTGGTTAATTTCTTTTTTTGATAGGACCTGAGCTACTATAATATTTGTAAATAAGATTTTTAAATAATTAACTCTTAGAAAAATTATTCATTTCTATAATTTTGTTCACCAATTCCACTCCAATAATGTGAAATTAGAGGAGCTAAAGATGAGAGTCATGCCATTGTGGATAGAATTTGGGTGCCTTAATTAGGGGATGCAGCAGCTACAGTGGGTGCAAGCCTATTATTTGTAAATATGTTTATATCTTTTATGTTGGAAATAAAATTTTCTTTAATTTTTAAACATTTGTTAGTTTGTATAATAGTATTATTTTGTTACAGGTAACAATGATGATTGTGAATGAGGAGGTGGTAACATATTTAAAACCATGAGTCACAATAATGACTATTTTGCAACAAATTAAAAAGATTACAAATATTCACCTCATATGAATTTATAAAAAAAAAAAAAATCTGTATGACATTATGCTAGCTAGGTATGTTCGTTTACACATCCAATGCAAACTTCTATGTGAAAGAGACTAGAAGATTAAGGTCAAGTTTGGGAAGACTAAATAAGTGTACTTTTTGACTTTTTTTGTATTATGTGTAGAAAAAGTAGAGAGAAGATGTTGATTGATGTGACTCAAAAAAGATAAAAAGATGAAATAAGTGCACTTTTTTGTTGTTAGCCAAACTTGGCCTAAATAATTGGATAATCATAACAATTAACAATTAAGATTAATTGATGATATCGAAAATTATTCTATAGTTGTAATTGAACTGTCACACTTGTGGGCAAGTGTGTCATTATGTCAAGGTACACTGGCACTGCAACACTAACCACGAGGGTCCCTTCTATGTGAAAGAGACTAGAAGATTAAATAATTGGATAATCATAACAATTAACAATTAAGATTAATTGATGATATCGAAAATTATTCTATAGTTGTAATTGAACTGTCACACTTGTGGGCAAGTGTGTCATTATGTCAAGGTACACTGGCACTGCAACACTAACCACGAGGGTCCCAAGTACTTAGACACACAAAGGTCTATCTTATCTAATTTCAACACACACTATCTAATAAGAAACAACGGACATAACCCAAGTCAAATAATTAACAATTTCACATGCATACACACTTACTTTTAGAAAATGTGCTAAGTATATTATATAGTTAAAATACCTAGCATTAAAATACATGTACTTAGTTTTTAGCCTTTAAATGGTACAACCCATACGCCGACAAATCAAAACTGACGGTTCTACCAATTGTTTAAACTTTAATAAACCGACCTTCTTCATCATATAATCTCAAGTGGGTGAGTCTTACTACTGTAATCTTAGATATCAATGGATTCAGATTCTCTGAAGTATTTTTTTTATCTAGTAATTATTCAACAGTTGATTTAAATGATATAATTCAATTGCACAATTAATGATAATAACTAATTATTGAATTGTGATATTTAGATAAACTGTTAGATGATAACTGAATAAAAAAAGAGTATTGGAGAGAATTTGCATATGTTGATATCTAACATGACCGACTTGAAATTATAGAACTTGTTATATTTTCTCTAACTCTCAAGAGTTAATGTTATATATGCAAACAAAATAATGTGTGGTTCATATTAATTTTAATTGTCGACCCCATCATATAAGAGTTGGATCTAAACCACATACTATTTTTATTAATACTGTACTGAATTTCTAAGCTCTTTGTGGATATTTTTGTGTGTATTAAGGAGAAGGCTTAAATAATTCTATATTGTTAAACGTATCATCTTTTTTGTGTCTTGAAAATACAAGTTAAAAATATTTAAAAAATTATACATTATTTATTACATGTATTTTAATACGAAAAAAAAAAATATTTTTTTTTAATACGTGTCATCATAAGCTAAATTCTTGAATAATGCTTGCGACCCCCTTTTGGGAGTCACCCCCTCACCCCCTTTGTCACGTGGCAGGTTGTGATTGGAGAAGCAGGAAAAAAAAGAAAAAGAAAATGTAACCAATGAGAGAGAGAGGGGGTCAAAGGGGTGGGGGAAAAGGGGGATGAATCATTATTGTTAAGTTAAATTAAAGAGTTACACTATCATTTATTTCCATTCTTTGTAATAATATGATGTATTGTAAGAATAAGGTTATTATAAATTAAAATATTCTCAAGTAGCAGTAATTAAAAATCTCAGTAAGAGATTCCATACCCACCTTCGCAGAATGACAACCAACATACAGATGGTAAAATAGTCGGCGCAATTCTTATTATGTCTTAATTTAATTAATTATTGTTTTATGGATTGGATTTGGGTATGGAATCTTCTGAAATGCTTGTTACTTTTACAGTACACAACCTTCCATCTATTTTTTTTTTAATCCAGCTGTACATTATGTATGATCATAGTTATTAGAATTTAAATAAACACCTGTCACTGGAACAACATTTAATTTTCTCATTAAGGTCCTAATTTATATGAATGACACATTAGCATATATGACTAATTGTTATAAGTTTATAATTATTTGTATATATATGAATTGTGATTTTTAATTTTTTTGTGACACACAAAAAAAGAAATATAACAAATGTAACATATTTTCAATCAATTATTTTATGTTTGTTTTTATTCAAAATTTAAAAATAATGTATGGGCAAAATTTATAACTAAACTAAGAAAAAATTTATTCCTAACAATATTTTTTTTACTTCTATATAGATACTTAAAAAAATAAACCTGAAAAAGGTAGTCAATATAAATATTATACATTAAGTAAAAAAATGTGGTTAGCAATTATGCTTACATAAATTTACTGTAGTTTTAATTTCAAATTAAAAAAAATATACATTTTAAAAGCATTTTATTTAACTAGTATCAATTAGAATTTTCTTAGTAAAAATGAAAGTGATAAAATTTTGTTGCAAATTTCAAATGTATGTTGTTAAACATTTTATTCTAGTTGCTTGTTTGTTTGCTTGTTTGCTTGTTTGCTTTGGAAGTTTTGATCTTTGATCTTTACTCCACATTCATCGTATTATTATTTTTATTTATTTTTCTTCTTCTTACTTAATTTTCGCATGATACTTCTTTCATAGTGCATCTCCGAGTATATTAATGAAAACATCATACACTTAAAATGCACAAAATTACAATATATAGAGGAAAAAAGGGATAGAGGGTCCCTGCTGTGCCCCCCTCCCTGCTATTCGTGTTGTGCCATAAAACGGCACAATTTCACCATTTTTCTTTTTTTCTCTCATGTTGTCACTATGTTTTTTTAAACTCTAAAATATTAAAAAAAATAAAATAAAATTTAAGAATTAAACCTAAACTCTAAACCCTAAATCCTAAAATTAAAAAAAAATTAAAAATTAAACCCTAAATCCTAAACCCTAAAATAAATAAATAAATAAATTTTAAGAATTAAACCCTAAACCCTAAAATAAAATAAAAAAATTTAAAAATTAAACCTAAACTCTAAAATAAAAAAAAAATTAAAAATTAAACCTAAACCCTAAGCCCTAAAATAAAAAATAAATAAATTTTAAGAATTAAAGCCTAAATCCTAAACCCTAAAATAAGAAAAATAAATAAATTTTAAAAATTAAACCCTAACCCCTAAACCCTAAAATTAAAAATAAAAAAAATTAAGAATTAAACCCTAAACCCTAAAATAAAAAAAAATAAATTTTATCCCTAAACTCTAAAATAAAAAAATTAAATTTTAAAAATTAAATCCTAAACTCTAAAATAAAAAACATAAATTTTAAGAAAAAAAAAATATATATCAAACTATGCCGTTTTACGGCATAGCAGCAACACAGCAGGGAGGGGGCACAGCAGTGACCCCACTCCCGGAAAAAAGAGAGTAAGTAATTACCCAAAACTAAAACTACTTTAAGAAAAAAAATAAAAATAAAGACAAAAATAAAATTGTTTAAAATAGAAAATGATTTACTCATTTATTAATTAATTTTTAAAAATAAACTTTTAAAGAAAACAAAGAAAACTATATATAAAAAAAGTACAGAAACTAAATATAAAATATAATACAAAAAATAAATGAATTATAAGATTTTCAAGAAGTGAAACTCAAACAAATTTTGTAAAATCTTGTCTATTCATATACTTTTTGTGTATATTTTTTGTACTTCTAATCCTGAGAATGACATTGAAATAATTTACATTTCTTGCATTAGGTCCTTCTAATAGCTTTAGTAAGCACAGATGTAATAAATTTCATAAAATAAAACACAAATAATTGTGAGACAAAATATCTAAAAAAAATGAAACAACATTCAATGATGATGTAGAAGCACATCTGACGTTTTAATTGAAAGTATAACCAGATAAAGCGTCATAGAAGAGGAAAACAATCTTTATTTTTCATCAAAACAATTACATAACTCAATATATAATTTTAATGTCTCTCACTCTTCCACGCTTTTAATTTTTTATCAATATTAAAATGAATGTATGAACTAAAAAGAAGGAACATTTGAGAAGACAAAGAGATGTGATTTTTAGTTCTTTCAATTGCTAAATTCTATTAATTAATAGTTATTAGACTTCAATGGTCGGACTTCTAATATTTTTTAGCCATTAAAGCTAAGTTCTTTGGTTTCATCTATATTAATTTGATAATTTGAGAATTGACACATGTTCAAGCTTTTACACAAATACTTGACACATTTTTTTAGCATTATTAATGAAATGCAGTGTAATTTTTTTTTCTCTTTTTCTTTTTCACAATTGCATTCTATTAATTTTTAATAAGAATTTATATTTCTTTTAGATATTTTCTTAATATACAAATTATTTTTTGCAGTGTAATTTTTTTCGCAATTGCAACCTGCTTTTTTTAATAAGAATTTATATTTATATTAGATACTTTTTTAATATAGAAATTTTTTGTTTTCATAGATTTTAATAAAATGCACAGATAATTTTTTTTTAGATTTTTTATAAAAAATAATTTAATAATCTCATTACTAACCATAGTGTACGGAAGAAGTTGAAAATAGTGCGGCAGTAGGTATGTGAAAAGTCAAAAAGACTTGTAGGTTGAAGAAGTCAATAAATGTTGAGATTTTTTTTAAATCAAAAAAATTAGAAAATTAAGATTGGAATATTGGAACTCCCAAAAGGTTTGTGGGTTAGAAATTCTCTTTTTTTTTATATAATACTAGCCTATCACCCGTGCTATGCACGAGATAATTATAGATATTTAGATTTTTTTAGATTTTTTTTAATAAATAAATTATGTTTTTAAAGATTTTTTATGAAAATAATTTATCACTAATCATAGTATATATGAGAAGTTGAAAAGGGTACTGCAGTAACTATACATGGATTGTATCTATAATTATTTGTATGAGGGGATTTTAAATTCTAATCAAGGGATTTTGACCAAATCAAATAAATGCAGGCATGTGGAAAGACATGTGCATTGAAAAAAGTTAATAAATACTAATTAGGCGATTTTGACCAAATTAATAAATGCTGAGTTTTTTTTTTAAATAAAAATTTAGAAAATTCAAATTGGGATATTGAAGCTCCCATAGACATTGGGGGTTAAAAATTCCATTTTACTTAATATATAGTATAGATATATACATATTAGAAAAATGATAAAAATAGCTTTAAAAATTGTTGTTAGTACAGAAAAATGTATACAAAATTTATTTATTTTGTGAAATATATAAAGAATGAATAAAAATATTAACAGGACTCATAATATTAGTATATAAATAATTTTTTTATTAAATTTATTTATCAGTAAGTAGAAAAATAGTTTACCTAATATTAATAAATACACGCACAATTTTACATTCATAAAGGGTCAATTTTTGAACTTGAAATTTAGAGAGAGAAAACTCCTAAATCCTAGGTTTCAAGTCAGTAGATCAACTCCTTAGAAATTTTGGTGAGATCTTTCTTTCATTAATTTTAATTATTTTATTTATGTTGTATTTGATTGTAGGATTTGAGAAAACATAAGAAAAAGAAAAAGAAAAAGATAGATGAATTGTGAATAAAATATACTTATATTTTATTTAATTTCACACACTTTTTATATTTTTTTTAAAAAAATCTCTTTTTCATTCATTTTCTGATAAAAAATTTAAAAAGTCAAAAAATTCTTTCCAAACAAGACTTTTTAGCTCCGAGTTAAAAAAGTCAAAAAGTCAACCCACTTTTCAAACGTTACAGATTGTTAGAGGCGCCAAACACTCACTTTGTTGTCTTGCATGGTGAGTTGTAAGGTATGGTATGGATGAGTAAGAGTGAGGTTTGGAACGGGGATTTGGGGTGGCTGGTATCTAGAGTGTACAGTAGTTATTATTGTTGTGTAGTTAAATAGATTTATTTTGATAATATATTAAGTAAAATATTTTGGTAATTCGAATTATTCATATTTTAGAATATATCAAGGAGAATATACTTGAAAAAAAATCAAGTTAATCAGATATTATTTATCCGTTCATCCACTCATATTTGTATTCATTCTAATACTTTAAATCACAATTGTTATTTATTTTTGTAAATACAGATGTGAGTAGATGAATGGGTAAATGATATTCGATTAACTTATTTTTTTTGCAGGTATGTTCTACTTGATATATTCTAAAATATGAACTATTCAAATTATTGAAATGGACCCATTTAGCTACATAACAGTAACTGCTGTACACCCTCACACAGCAGCCACCCCAAATCTTTGGAACAGAGTCATAATTTCTTTTTTAAATGTTTGTCATCTCCAAGAAGTTTTTATAATTTGAGTCACAAATATGATATGTGTTAATTTTTTTTAAATTTTTTTACATATTTAATTATATAAGATTCAATTTTATTGTCATATTATTATAAGTGACTTTATAGATTTAAAATTATAAATCTCTAATTTTTTTTTTTTCCTTTCTATATCTATGGTATTAGATTAACTAAAAATTGAATTTTGATGTCGAAGCCTGTTGGGGGATTTGATAATGAATTTAAAATAAATAAATAAATAATAAAAGTAATGTGAATAAAATATATTTATATTTCACATGTTTTTTTCATTTTCTTTTTTAAATTTCTTTTCCAATCTCTTGAAAAAAAATCAAGTTAATCGGATATTATTTACCCGTTCATCCACTCATATTTGTATTCATTCTAATACTTTAAATCACAATTGTTATTTATTTTTGTATTTAATACTTTAAATCACAGTTGTTATTTATTTTTGTAAATACAGATGTGAGTAGATGAATGGGTAAATGATATTCGATTAACTTGATTTTTTTACAGGTATGTTTTACTTGATGTATTCTAAAATATGAACTATTCAAATTATTGAAATGGACCCATTTAGCTACATAACAGTAACTGCTGTACACCCTCACACAGCGGCCACCCCAAATCTTTGGAACAAAGTCATAATTTCTTTTTTAAATGTTTGTCATCTCCAAGAAGTTTTTATAATTTGAGTCACAAATATGATATGTGTTAATTTTTTTAAAATTTTTTTACATATTTAATTATATAAGATTCAATTTTATTGTCATATTATTATAAGTGACTTTATAGATTTAAAATTATAAATCTCTAATTTTTTTTTTCTTTATATATCTATGGTATTAGATTAACTAAAAATTGAATTTTGATGTCGAAGCCTGTTGGGGGATTTGATAATGAATTTGAAAAAAAAAATAATGATAATAAGAATAATATGAATAAAATATATTTATATTTCACATGTTTTTTTCATTTTCTTTTTTAAATTTCTTTTCCAATCTCTTAATCAAATCTAATGCAAAGAAATCGTGTCCATAAAACAACCTTGATGTCCAACTAAACTGTCTAATCCACCGACAAAAACAGACTGATAACAAGCCGAGTTAATAGGAAACTTCTATGTGTACACCTCAAAAAAGTGTGTTTCATATGTTACATTTAGGTCAAGGTTGGAAGATTAAATAAGTGTATTTTTTGATTTTTTTTATATTATGTGTAGAAAAAGTAGAGAGAAGATGTTGATTGATGTGACTCAAAAAAGATAAAAAGATAAAATAAGTGTATTTTTTTTTTGTTAGCCAAACTTGACCTTAGTTATAATTTTTATATATTTAATTATAATATATTGTGTTATTAGTTATAACACAGTATGAGATTGATTATGATGTTATTGTAATTATAATTGAAGAGTTATTTAATTATATGATGTTTAGTTATAATTCATATTTTTTTTATATAATTATAACTCATATAATATTAAATTATGCTATTTGTAATAATTAAACTTATAAATAACATAAGTACTATATATATTTTTTTGACAGATAACCTTATCCAAGTTAATATTAATATATGCTTGCACTGAATTATTTATTTATACAGTTATAAAAATTAATTAACAACAACATAGTATACAAAATATAGAAAATGCTATAAATTTTTTTTTTTCTTCAAATAAATAATCAAATATCTCACATAAATATAAATCTACAAAATTACATATCCACGCTCATATAAAATATTTAATTATTTATTTAATAAAAAATTAAGTACATCTAACAGTACCCATAAAATATTACACAACATCATAAGTGCAATATTAT
Source organism: Camellia sinensis (assembly GCF_004153795.1). NCBI lineage: Eukaryota > Viridiplantae > Streptophyta > Magnoliopsida > Ericales > Theaceae > Camellia > Camellia sinensis. The sequence continues at coordinate 346,521 of NW_021026258.1, forward strand.
AGGTTAAAGAGTCATCAATCATCAGCAAATGCATGAACCCAAAGCCCTATATATTCTACTCGCTCACCCTCCAACTCTCCTCACATAACCATAAACGACAGTGAGAGAGAGAGAGAGAATTGCATTTGTTCAAACATGTCGTCTTCGCAATCTCTAACTCTGGTCTCCAACTCCACTGTCTTTCCACACCACAAATCCACTCTCGGAGACCTCAAACTCTCTGTCTCTGACCTCCCAATGCTCTCTTGCCACTACATCCAAAAGGGTTGTCTCTTCACTAACCCTTCTCTCCCCATTCACTCCTTACTCTCTCTCCTCAAACACTCTCTATCTCTAACTCTCACCCACTTCCCTCCTCTCGCCGGCCGCCTCTCCACAGCCCCCGACGGCTCCGTCTACATCTCCTGCATCGACTCTGGCGCCGACTTCATTCACGCCAATGGAAACCACATTCACATCATAGATATTCTCTCTCCTATTCATGTACCCGAGATGGTCAAAGATTTCTTTCCATTTGATCGGACGGTCAGCTACGAAGGCCATTTCAAGCCGATTTTGGCGGTGCAGGTGACGGAGCTAGCCGACGGGATCTTCATCGGCTGCGCCGTTAATCACGCCGTCACTGACGGGACTTCGTTTTGGAATTTCTTCAATACTTTTGCGGAGATTTGCAGGGGAGTGAAGAGGGTTTCGAAGGTTCCAGAATTTCGAAGAGAGTCGGTGTTGATTTCTGAAGCGGTGCTTCGATTCCCAAATGGGTCTCCGAAAGTCACTTTCTCGGTTGATTTGGAGTTGCTGGGTTGTTTGATCTGAGTATACAAGCTGCTGGTGGAGAATCGCTTTTGAAGCTCAAGGCTAGAGTAAATAACAATGAAAAATGGATCGAAAACGAAGAAACCAACTCCATTGAATCAATAGGTAAGCAAAGCAATGATACCCTGATGTTCGATCATGGCAAAAACAATCAAATTCTCGGGAATTTGATCAGAAACAGAGACCCAAATGAGATTTCTTCGTTCCAATCGCTATGCGCGCTGCTCTGGCGATCGGTGACTCGAGCCAGGAACTTGCTGGCGGGAAAAACGACGACGTTTCGGATGGCGGTGAATTTTCGTCACCGGCTCCAGCCGAAGCTCGAGCCGTACTATTTCGGGAACGCGATTCAGAGCGCGCCGACTTACGCCGCCGCCGGGGACGTGACGTCCAAGGATTTACGGTGGTGCGGCGAGCAGCTGAATAAGAGTGTGGTGGCGCACGATGATGTAATGGTGAGGAGGTTCGTAGAGGATTGGGAGCGCGACCCGCGTTGCTTTCCGTTGGGGAATTTTGATGGGGCGATGATTACGATGGGTAGTTCGCCCCGGTTTCCTATGTATGAGAATGATTTCGGGTGGGGCAGACCCATGGCCATTCGGAGCGGGCGGGCTAATAAGTTTGATGGGAAGATATCGGCGTTTCCGGGTCGGGAAGGTGGTGGGAGCGTGGATCTTGAGGTGGTTTTGGCGAGCGAAACTATGGCAGGTTTGGAGTCGGATTCGGAGTTTATGCAGTACGTTACGGGTTGGTGAATGGTTACCGGATTTGTTTGTTGTTGATGGGTTTGAGAACGGTTGTGTAGGTTATGGGTTTGGACGGTCTGGATTTAATCGTGTGGGGACAAGGATGAGAGAAGACTTTTTGTCAAATTGTGTTATATTTTCATTAATGTTTTGTACCATTTTGTTAGTTTTAATTCATTAATGAAAACTAGTTAATATTAACTAGCTTATGACCCGTTCTATGCACAAAATAATTATAGATATTTATATTTATTTTAATTTTTTTTAAATATATAAATTATGTTTTTTAATATTTTTTATAAAAATTATTTAACAATCTTATCATTAATCATAGTATATGAAAGAAGTTGAAAATAGTACTGCAGTAACTATATACAGATTGTATCTATAATTATTTGTATGAGAAAATTTTAAATGTTAATCAAGGAATTTTGACCAAATCAATAAATGCAGGCATGTGAAAAAGACGTGTGCGTTGAAAAAAGTTAATAAATGCTGAGTAGAGGATTTTAACAAAATTAATAAATGCTGAGGTTTGTTTCTTAATAAAAAATTTAGAAAATTCAGATTGGGATATTGAAACTCCCACAGGCCTTGAGGGTTAAAAATCTCATTTTGCTTAATATATAGTATAGTTAGCTTATCACGTGTGTTATGCACGGGATAATTATAAATATTTATATTTGTTTTAGATTTTTTTAATATATAAATTATGTTTTTTAAGATTTTTTATAAAATAATTTAACAATTTATCACTAACCATATTGTATGGGAGAAGTTGAAAAGGGTACTGCAGTAACTATACACATATTGTATCTATAATTATTTGTATGAGGAAATTTTGACCAAATCAAGAAATGCAGTCATGTGGAAAGACATGTGGATTGAAAAAAGTTAATAAATGCTGATTAGAAAATTTTGACCAAATTAATAAATGTTGAGTTTTTTTTTTTAAATAAAAAATAAAAAATTTAGAAAATTCAAATTGCGATATTAAAACTCCTACAGGCCTTGGGGGTTAAAAACCCCATTTTGTTTAATATATAGTATAGATAGATTATTTAGAGCCATTGAACAAACTACAATCACATTTTTGTTTTTCTGAGTTAACTTCAATCATATTAAAAAATCAAATTATAAACAAAATGAGATAACTTCAATCATACAAATCACAATTTTTTTAATGCTATCTAACTACAATGACATTTTTCTCATAATAAAAAAAATAATTGAAAAAAATAACCATTAAAATAGTAAATAAAGAAGATTATTTAGAATCATTGAACAAACTACAATCACATTTTTCTTTTTGTGAGTGTTTATGTTTATTTAACTTCAATCATATTAAAAAATAAAATTATAAACAAAATGAGATAATTTCAATCATACAAATCATAAATTTTTTAATGCTATCTAATCATCATCAATAATTAAAAAAATAATCACAAATTAAGTCAATTGATAATTAAAAAACACAATAATTTATTTTTCAAAAAATATAGTAAGTTAAAAAGATCAATTATAATTTTTTTGGGTCAAAATACAATCTAATCATCATCAATAATTGATATATTATGTGACCCTAATGAGTGCAATCCATTTTGTTTTTCAAAAAACACAGTGAGTTAAAAATCAAATAACAAATTAAGTGAATTGATAGTTAAAAAAAACACAATAATTTTTTTTTCAAAAAACACAGTGAGTTAAAAAAATCAATTACAATTTTTTTTTCTCTATTAACTTTATTGTAATGAATGAACTTTATACTCTGATGTATGTTGTTATTTAAATACACTTATGAGTTACATCTATGGTATTATTTTGGGGGCGTTACAGAAAAGAAGAAGAAGAAGAAGAAGAAACTGAAGTAAAATATGAATAGAATGATTAAAATAAAATTAGACTTAAAGTGTGATACTAAATTATTCAAATCAAAATAATAAAAATGAAAATAAAATTTGAGTCAAAATATAAAGATTAAAAGTGTAATCTATATATTATATAAGGAAAAAAATGTTTCTAACCCACAAGCTTTGTGGAAATTCCAATATCTCAATCCTCATTTTCTAATTTTTTGAATTTAAAAAAAAAAACTCAGCATTTATTGAATTCTCCCAAGTCTTTTTGACTTCTTTCATACACACAACCTTTTTAACTTTTCACATACCTATTGCAACCTTCCTCACTTCTACCATACCTATTGGACCCCTTTCAACTTCTTCACTTCATTTCCACCGGTAGCACTTCTTCATTTCTAACTTCTCCCTTGCAAACAGTGAGCAATACATTTTCCCACATATGCAAACTTCCAACTTCTCCCTTGCAAACAGTGAGCAATAACCTTTCCCACCTATGCAAACAGTGAGCAATTCCTCCTTTTGTGTTCTTTTAATTTACTAGTTTTCTTTTTTACAATTCTTAATTTTTTTGATTTTTTGTTTAAAAAAAAAACGTCTACATTTATTGACTTCTCCCAATCCATAATCCTTTTTGACTTCTCTCATAATTATTGCAGTACTCTTTTCAACTTTTCTCATACACTATGGTTAGTGATGAGATTGTTAAATTATTTTTATAAAAAAATCTAAAAAAATAATTTGTATGTCTATATCCATATATTATATAAGGAAAAAGGAGTTTTTAACCCATACGCTTTGTGGGAGCTTCAATATCCCAATTCTCATTTTCTAATTTGTTGATTTTTTTTTTAAAACTCAGCATTTATTAAATTCTCCAAAGTCTTTTTGACTTCTCTCATACACACACGTTTTTTAACTTTTCACATATCTATTGCAGCCTTCCTTACTTCTACCATATCTATTGGACCCTTTCAACTTCTTTACTTCATTTCCACCGGCAACACTTCTTGACTTCCAACTTGTCCCTTGTAAACAGTGAGCAATATCCTTTCCCATGTATGCAAACTTCAAACTTCTCCCTTGCTAACAGTGAGCAATAATTCCCACCAATGCAAACAGTGAGCGATTTCTCCTTTTGTGTTCTTTTTATTTATCGTTTTTTTCTTTACAATTCTTAATTTTCTAATTTTTTTATTTTTTTTTAAAACTCTGCATTTATTGACTTCTCCCAACCCACAAGCTTTTTTGACTTCCTCATAGTTATTGCAGCACTCTTTTCAACTTTTCTCATACACTATGGTTAGTGATGAAATTGTTAAATTATTGTTATAAAAAATCTAAAAAAATTAATTTGTATATTAAAAAAATATCTAAAACAAATATAAATTCTTATTAAATCTATCTATCTATATATATATATATATATATTATATAAGAAAAATGAAGTTTCTAACCCACAAGCCTTGTGGAAGCTCCAATATCCCAATCTTAATTATCTAATTTTTTGATTTTAAAAAAAAAAAATCTCAGCATTTATTAATTTCTACGAATCCCCATGCCTTTTGGGAGATTTGGTCAAAACCCCCTCATAATTAAACTTTAATGCATTAAAAACTAGCATAAACAAAATTCCTTGAAAATTTCAACACATCTATCTATCTATATTATATTATCTATATCTATATCTATATCTATCTATCTATCTATATATATACTATATATTAAGCAAAAAGGGGTTTTTAACCCCCAAGGCCCGTGGGAGTTTCAATATCCGAATCTGAATTTTTTATATTTTTTATTAAAAAAAGAAAAAATCAACATTTATTGATTTTGTCAAAATCCCCTGATTAACATTTATTAACTTTTTTCAATCCAGATGTTTTTCTACATGCCTGCATTTATTGATACAGTCCCCTGATCAGCATTAGAAATTCCCTCATAAAGGGGTTTTAACCCCCAAGGCTTGTGGGAGCTCCAATATCCCAATCCTAATTTTCTAATTTTTTGATTTAAAAAAAAAAAAAACCTCAACATTTATTAATTTCTCCCAATCCCCATACCTTTTGGGAGATTTGGTCAAAACCCCCTCATAATTAAACTTTAATGCATTAAAAACTAGCATAAACAAAATTCCTTGAAAATTTCAACACATTTATCTATCTATATTATATTATCTATATCTATATCTATCTATCTATCTATATCTATCTATACTATATATTAAGCAAAAGGTTGATTTTAACCCCCAAGGCCTGTGAGAGTTCCAATATGCCAATCCTAATTTTCTGATTTTTTGATTTTTTTTTTTTAAAAAAACAAACCTCCATCCATCATTTAATTTGAGCCCTTTTGAAAACCTAAACCCTATTTTGAAAATCTAAATCCTACTAACTTCGATATTCAAATCTTAATTTTTAATTTTTTTTCCAAATAAAAAAAAAAAACTCCACTCATCATTTAATTTGAGTCTTTTCAAAAATCTAAACCCTACTTTGAAAATCCCTCTCCTATATATATCTTCCTCTTGCCTCACTATCTTCCATCCTATTACAAGCATCACTACTGCTACTATCTCTTCTGTTTCAAATTCAATCTCCACAGAGAAACACTCTCTTTACCTCTCTCTCTCTCTGATCTACAATGGCCCAATTGAGCTCATTCAAGGCTTTGAAAGTTTTCTTGGTCATCGCTATCTTCTCTGTTATTGGATCGTCGCAAGACTTCGAAATGGCTCCAGCACCGTCACCATCAATGGATGCTGGATTTGCTTACTCATTGCCAATATCTGCAGCTATCGTCTTCTCTTCGATTGTTTTGTCTCTTCTCGCGCTCATGAAGCACTAGATCTCCGATTCTTAAAACAAACATACATATATATATATATATATATATGGAATTATTTGGGATTATTTGTTGGAGCGTGATGAAGGATTTTTTATTCTTTTTTTTAGTTAGTTCCACAGAGGAATGATATGAGAGTGATTATGTACATGTTTAAAAACATTATTTAATCACAGATTTGTTTTATATTTATTGGTTCATATGTAATATACATATATGGTTTGATTTGTTTGGTAGAGCATTTGTATATTTCTGTTATCATTTTTTACGCCGTATCAGCTTCTTTGTCCGTACCGCATTTTTTGGTTATTAATTTATAAAAAATATTATGCACCCACTCTTATCAATCTATAATTTATTCTGAATATGTATTTTTATATTAGGGAGTTTATGAATAGAATGAATTTAAATTGTCAATATCTTTTTCTAAATAAATTCTAAGTTTACAAATCTAAATTTATAATAATGTTGTTAATTTACCGAGTCACGTTGTCAAAAATCAATTCCGAACGGTATATCTAATTTAAATAATAAGATTTTCTATTTTTTTAATTAAAAATAGAAAAGATAATTTTTAAATACATTGTTTAGAATAAGCAACATGGAAATGAAAATAGAGAACAAATTTTTATTTATTAATCTATGATTTTCTAATAGATTTCCTTTTTATTTTTCATGTTTTTGTCTGTCTCCAATTTTTTAATAATTAAATTACAGTAAACCCCCTGAATACTATTGAAATCACACTGCACCCCTTTTATCTTTTCAAATGTAAGTGATTAACACTGTTAAATGTAATGATTAAATTACTAAAATACCCTTATTTAGTTAGTTCATTTTCTACTTAATTTAGCAGAGAATTGAATATAAACAAATGGAGAAAAGGTAAAAAATTAAAAAAATATATTAACATGAAAAAATAAAAAAAGATAAGTCATACTATTAACCAAATCTCTCCATCTAAAAAGAGTGTAATGTTATATAAATTTTTTATTTATATATAATTTTCGTACATAACAATTTGATTTATTATAAACTTTTCACTAGAAAACAAAATATCATTATAATAATGATATTTCCGTATTATTTTTATCAATTTTTTTTTATAAATTTTATATATATTTAAAATTTTCCAACTAAAAAAATTGTAAACACAACGAAGCACAAAAGACGAGGCGGTGCTGCACTGGAAGTTCCAACGTGTGAATGAAGGACCATGGTTCAATCCAAGTCTCAAGGAGTGTGAATGAAGCACCGTGGTTTAATCGAAGTCTCAAGGAGTGAATAAATTTAATTTTAAATGGGTAAATTATAAATACATATATTTGATTAAAATATAAATCGCCTCGCATAGTTTTGAAAATTATATTTCAATCCAGAAGTTTTTAATTTTATAACAAATCACCCATTTTATTAATATATTATCACGTTAATTAACAATTTTTAATGATGCTAAAAATATGTTTTAATTCATAATTTAAGTAATTTTATTATTGTATAGGAGAGTAATTATGATTTTTTTAAAAATTAATTTTGTTAAATAAAAAATTATAACCAAAAAATATTTATAATTTTATAAATTATAAACGACAATTTATATTTTAAATAAATATTTTGAAATGTATTTATAATTTTCGAGCTTTCGAGCTCCAAAACATTAATCTTAAATTTAAGTCTGAAATTTCCAATGGAGTCTTTAACTTTTCCAACGAAGCCTTGGAGACAAAAGGGGCATATTAGCTCACTATGGAGAGACCTAACGCCTCCATAGCTTTATTGTGCTATGGTTATTTAAATAGAGGCAAAGTTTAGAATATATATATATATATATATCTATACTATATATTAAATAAAAGAGAGTTTTTAACCCCAAGCGTTGTGGGAGTTCCAATCTCCCAATCTAAATTTCTTGATTTAAAAAAAAAAACATTAGCATTTATTAACTTCTCCTAACCCCCAAGTCTTACCCACATAATAACACTTTAATGTATTACGAACAAACATAAAAAAAAATTATTTGAAATCCAACACATATGAATTCCTTGAAAAATCCCAACACATATGATTATTACCCCTTATAATAACACTTTAATGCATTAAGAACAAGTCGAACCCCAAGTCTTACGCTCATAATAACACTTTAATGTATTAAGAACAAACACAAAAAAAATTATTTGAAATCCAACACATATGAATTCCTTGAAAAGTCCCAACACATGATTATTATCCCTTATAATAACACTTGAATGTATTAAGAACGAGCATAAAAAAAATTTCTTGAAAAGTCCAACACATATGATTATTATCAAAATATTAAACTTTAATATAATATAATAAAAAAAGAAGACATTTAATTTAAAAACAAGAAAAAAAAAAAAGACATTTAAAAATCGCAATTCACATATATAGATAATTGTAAACACAATCCGTGCATAACACGGGTGATATGCTAGTTATATTTAATAATATAATTATGTATTTTTTATTTGTATATCTATCAAAATTTTAAATCACTTTATGGGACAAATTAATCAATTTTTCAAAATTATTGATTTTTAATTTACAAAATAGATTAAAAAAAACTATTGACTGATTTATTTATTTAATAACAAAAATATTTCATAATCTCTCCCTCCTAATCTCTCTCACAAATTTTCAAAAAAAAAATATTAAAACTTGCATTCATTTTCTCTTCCCCAAAAATCAGATAATATTTTTTTATTAAAGTTGTAGATATCTACCTATATTTTATATATTATATTATAACATAACCAAAAAAACTAAAAAAAAAATTAAATAAACTTTAAATCAATAAAGCTCACATGTTTATCACATATCTAACTCACATCATAACTTACCTAAATAACAATAATTAAAAACAAATGAAAATCGAAGATAAATTAAATTTAAAAAAAAAAAAAGATACCCACAACTCCATCTTAAATAAATTGAAAAAAAAAATACCCGAATAGAAACCACACAAAAATAAAAATAAAAATAAAAAGATATCTATCTATCTATCTATATATTAAGCAAAATAGTGTTTTTAACCCCCAAGACCTATGGGAGCTTCAATATCCCAATCTGAATTTTTTAAATTTTTTATTTAAAAAAAAAACTTAGCATTTATTGATTTGGTCAAAATCCCATGATTAGTATTTATTAACTTTTTTCAATCAACATATCTTTCCACATGCCTGCAATTATTGATTTGGTCAAAATCTCTTGATCGGCATTTAAAATCCCCTCATACAAATAATTATAGATACAATTCGTGTATAGTTACTGCAATACCTTTTTCAACTTCTCCCATACATTATGGTTAGTGATAAGAAAAAAATCTTAAAAAACATAATTTATATATTAAAAAAAATCTAAAATAAATATAAATATCTATAATTATCCCGTGCATAGCACGGGTGATAGGCTAGTATATATTAAGAAAAAGAGGGTTTCTAACCCCCAAGTCTTGTGGGAGCTCCAATATCCCAATCTAAATTTCTTGATTTTTTATTTAAAAAAAAAACCTTAACATTTATTAATTGCTCCTAACCCCCAAGTATAAACAAAATTCTCTAAAAAGTCCAACACATAAAAATTCTTTGAAAAGTCCCAACACACACGATTATTATTCCTCATAATAACACTTTAATACATTAAGAACAATCATTAAAAAAAAAAATTCGTTGAAAAGTCCAACACATATGAATTTCTTGAAAGTCCAACACATATGATTATTATCAAAATATTACACTTTAATATAATATATAAAAAAAGACATTTAAAAAAAAAAGACATTTAAAATCACAATTCACATATATAAAAATAATTGTGAAGTACATATGAATTCCTTGAAAAATCCAACACATGATTATTATCTCTCATAATAACATTTTAATACATTAAGAACAAGTATGAAAAAATTTCCTTGAAAAGTCCAACACATATGATTAGTATCAAAATATGAAATTTTAATAGAGTATAAAAAAAAAAGAAAAAAAAGAGAGAGACAATGTGGTGAAACACAACCCGTGCATAGCACAGGTGATATGCTATCTATCTATACTATATATTAAGTAAAAGGGGGTTTTTAACTCCAAGTTTTGTGGAAGCTCCAATCTCCCAATCTAAATTTCTTGATTTTTTGATTAAAAAAAAAAAACCTTAGCATTTATTAACTTCTCCCAACCCCCAAGTGTTACCCTCATAATAACACTTTAATGCATTAAGAACAAGTATAAAAAAAATTCTTTGAAATGCAACACATATGAATTCCTTGAAAAGTCCCAACATATATGATTATTACCCCTCATAATAACACTTTAATGCATTAAGAACAAGTACAAAAAAAAAATTTCTTGAAACACTACAACATTTTTTTAGTTTAGTGACATTTGAAAGTGCCACAAAACTATTCTTCTAATGACATTTTTTGGTCTTGTGACATTTTGAACAAGTGCCACTTCTATCGGTGCCACGGTAGATACGAGTGCCACGGTAGATACTTGCAAGTGCCACTGCACCATCATGGCTGAAAACTTTCAATGACATTTTAATGTCATGGTAGATATTATTTGTGGCACTATCAAGCGCCATTAAAAAAAGAGTTAGTGACACTTTTAAGTTTCATTACACCATCAAGACTAAAACCTTTCAGTGACACTTTAATGTCATGGTAGGCACTATTCGTGACGCTATCAAGTGCCATTCATGACGATAATTCGTTGTAGAACAATTTGATCCGCTCTTGTGGAGACTCGAATCGCCAACCTTCCGTACCATAAACTTTATACACCACACTCTTCCCACTACACCTCTATAGCACCACATGATTATATATGCAACATATATTATTTATATAGTACATACATCCATATTAATATAAAAGTATATGTATAAACATAATTATTTAATTGAACATAATTTATGTAAAATAAACTATTTATTACCAAAATAAAAAAAGACCACTTTTGGCGACTAAAAATATTTTTTAGTCACCAATTCTATACTTTTGGCTACTAATTATTTTTTAGTTGCTAAAAAACTTAACTTTTGTCGACCAGAATCGGATTTGGTCGCCGAAGATGCACTTTCAGCTACCAAAATTTTGGTCACCAAAAAATTTTATTCCCGCCTTAGGATTTTAGTTCTCCCACGCTAAAAATGACCACTTTTGGCGACTAAACTTATTTTTTAGTCGCCAATGGTAGACTTTTGGCTACTAAAATTTTTTTTGGCATCAAAAAGCTTTACTTTTGGCTACTAAAATTTTTTTAGTTGGTAAAACCCATATAATCAGCGACCAAACTTATTTTTAGTCGCCAATTGTAGACTTTTGGCTACTAAATTTTTTTAGTCGCCAAAAAGCTTTACTTTGAGCTACTAAAAATTTTTTAGTCACTAAAACCTATATAATCAGCGACCAAACTTAGTTTTAGTCGCCAATTGTAGACTTTTGGCTACTAAAATTGTTTAGTCGCCAAAAAGCTTTACCTTTGGCAACTAATGCTGTTTTGGTCGCTGAAAGTTTTCAGCGACCAAATTTTTTGGTCAGGAAATTTAGTCGCCGAATATGCTTTTTCCTGTAGTGTATATTGAGTTTAATTCATTTATTTTTAATCATTTACTACATTTTAAAAATTTAGAAAATATATTGGCATTTTTTGTTTTTTCAAAAATGTCATTATAAGCTTGGAAAGTTTTTGGCTTAGTGGCATTTCTCAAAATGCTATAAAATATTTGTTTATGACATTTTTCACCTAAGTGCCATAAAAAGTAATTTGCACCTACCTAGTGTCCTGACATTTTTAAAAAAATGCCATTGCAAATATTCATAAAAAGTTTTTGTAGTGACATTTTTGTTGTAGTGAAGTGACACTTTTTTTTAATTGAAATGCCACTAGAGCCTTGTATATTTGTGGCTCTATGACATTTTTCTACAAAATACCACCAAATATTCTTTTTGTGACATTTTTTAAGAACATGCCACTAGTATGGTGTCACTAAAATATGTTTTTATTATAGTGTTGTGACACTTGTTCATTGAAATGTCACTAGAGCCTTTTATGTTTGTTGTTTTGTGGCATTTTTAAAAAACGTGCCACTAAATATCATTTTTGTGACATTTTCTAAACATATGCCACTAGTGTAGTGCCACCAAAGTATGTTTTTGTTGTAATTTTGTGACACTTGTTCATTGAAATGTCACTAGAGCCTTTTATGTTTGTCGTTTTGTGACATTTTTCAAAAACGTGCCACTAAATATCATTTTTTTGTGACATTTTCTAAAAATATGCCACTAGTGTAGTGCCACTAAAGTATGTTTTTGTTGTAGTAAAAAGTCCAACACATATGATTATTATCAAAATATTAAACTTTAATATAATATAATAAAAAAAACACATTTAATTTCTTGAAAAGTCCAACACATATGATTATTATCAAAATATTAAACTTTAATATAATATAAAAAAGAAAAAAAAGAAGACATTTAAAAAAAAAAAGACATTTAAAAATCGCAATTCACATATATAGATAATTGTAAATATATTAAGAAAAATGAGGTTTCTAAACCCCAAGCCTTATGGGAGTTCCAATCTCTCAATCTTAATTTTCTTTTGATTTTAAAAAAAAAACCTCAGCGTTTATTGATTTGGTCAAAATTCCCTGATCAACATTTATTAACTTTTTCCAATCCACATGCCTGCATTTATTGATTTGGTCAAAATTTCTGATTAGTATTTAAAATCCCCTCATATAAAGAATTATAGATACAGTTCGTGCATAGTTACTGCAGTAGCTTTTTTTTTGTACACTATGATTAGTGATAAAATTGTTAAATTATTTTTATAAAAAATCTTTAAAAACATAATTTATATATTAAAAAAAATTAATCTAAAACAAATATAAATATCTATATTTATCCCGTGCATAGCACGGGTGATAGGCTAGTACTATATATTAAGTAAAAGGAGGTTTTTAACCCCAAGCCTTGTGGGAGCTCCAATCTCCCAATATATCAAAAGTCTATCCTAAATAGAAGTTTTTTAGCCAAATTAAAATAGTCAAAAAAAACAAACTAAATTTTTTTTCAACCTTAATTATTAAAAAAAAGCCAATATAATCCCATTGCAAAACAGAGAATTATAAATGTTATTTTAGTAGTAGGGTTACACGTATTAATCGATATATTAATATATATTATTACATTGTTAATTTTAAAATTATAATTTTATCTATTATATAAATTATAAAGATTCAAAATTATTTCATATCATCTCTTAATACACTTATCAATTAATGCATATACTCTGTCCATCTAAAAATAATAGTCCTTTTTAGGAAGTTTAATTTTTTTTAGTAGTACAATTATTACATTTTAAAAATATTAATTTTCTAAAATTATCCTTTGATACCACATTTTTTTAAGAATATCAATTGTCATAATTATAATTTCTGTGTTGTTAATGAATTTAAAAAAAGGATAAAATAAAAAATTTATATTATTTTAATTATTGATTTGTGAAAAGAAAATAATATTTTAAAACAATAACAAATAAACTAAGAGAGTAAAATATTTTGGACAGATGCCATTATTCTTTTAACAAACCGCGTGATCCTCGCGCTTATTAATCACGCGGGACACGAGCATGGTAAATGGACACGTGGCCTTATCTCATTGCTCATCACAGATAAGGATTTGTTTAGCAATTATATTTTTTTTTCTTTCTAAAAAGGCTTGTAGAAAAGATTAAAAAATGATTCGGTAAATATTATGATAGTGCTTTACTAATGGTAGTGCTTAAAAAATGATTGGATTTAAAAGTGCTTTACCCAAAATTTTATAAAAAAATATTACGAGTCAAATGATTTTTAAAATAAAAAGGTAATTATGTATATATGAATAACAAATAAATATAGATGAAAAAATATACAAAAATAAAAATTTAACTATTTAATGAAAATTCAAATAAAAGATAACAAAATATTTAAATAAAAAAAAGAATAAGATTGGGATATAAATATCCCAAAAAGATGATAATTTTTTTAACGATCTATATTTATCTTTTGTTAGTTTGTTATAGAATTTCTATATATTTCAACTTAATCTTTTTAAAGTTTATCTTTAAGTGGAACTTAATATTTTATCTTTTAAAATCATCAATTACTTATCCATACAAATTTTAAACATGATAGAATTCCATATATATCTTTTGTTTAAACATAATCTTTTTAATATAAAAACAAGTTCCTGCAAAAGAAACCATGAACAGAAAATTGGGGGGAAAACAATCAACATTGAGCCATTTCTGATCCCTTTTCGGTGCCTAAAAATCTTAAATATTTGCTTTACATTTGAAATGTGTACTTGCATGAGTTTTTGCATTTGTAAAAAAGTGAGTTCATATAAATAAACATTATTATTTTTTAATTTTTTTTGTTACAATCTGTATTTTTCTTTATTTCTTTCTTTTTGTTAATAATTTGTTATTTAATTGAGATTTTATTCTTTTTTTATATTTATAAAAACACTGCTATTATCAATTTGTAACTCTCTCACTTATTGATTATTTGTGTTTATTTTATTTTTTTTGGTGTAGATGTTAGATTGAAAATGAAGAATCAAAATTTATTGGATATAGGTTATACTTTAAATGTATTCATATTGATTTTTTATTGTTAATTATCCTATTGAAATAATTCATGATTAAATTTATTTTTAGTAACTCATTTCCTTTGAGAACTAAATCACAAATTTCTTCTTTGTTTAAATTTTTTATTAATTTATTTAGATTCAGAGTTTGAGCAAATAGAAGATATCTCATATTTAAAATGTTAATTTTTTTTGAATAATTTAAATATTTATATTCTTTATGTTTGTCAATTCAAGTATAATGCATTTTCAAACATTTTTAAATTTTTTTTTTTAATCAGTCCAAACCATTTGTGTTTAATGCATCAATATAATGAAAAAACAAATAGCATGTAAAAAATTTTAACCACCCACTAACTAAATATAATGGGAATTAAAATTAAATTTATTTTAATTTATTATATTATATGAGATGATTACTGTAATATCTACTATTGATTAAGCAAAATTAGTGTTACTTTTATTTAATATATTAGTCATTTTGATTAATTATAATATGCCTTTGTTACTCTACTTTTGGTTTTCTGAAGTAATTCTTAGATAAATTAGTTATTATATATGTGATGATTTACTAATGTATGATACTTTTTTAAAATTTTCAATAATGTGAAATATTAAATACTTTTAATGATGTGAAATAAGATTTATATACACAAACCAAATAAAAACATTAAGAAATATAAACAAATAGCAAATTTTTTTATAGTAATTATTGACTTTCTAAAATCCTGTGCATCGCACGGGTGACCACTAGTACTATATATTAAGCAAAATGAGATTTTTAACCCCAAGCCTTGTGGGAGCTCCAATTTCCCAATCTAAATTTCTTGATTTTTTGATTTAAAAAAAAAATCTTAGCATTTATTAACTTTTCTCAACTCCCAAATCTTACCCTCATAATAACACTTTAATGCATTAAGAACAAGAATAAAATAAATTTTTTAAAATTCAACACATATGAATTCCTTGAAAAGTCCAAACACATATGATTATTATATCTCATAATAACACTTTAATGCATTAAGAACAAGCATAATTTTTTTTTTGAAAAGTCCAACACATATGATTATTATCAAAATATTAAAATTTAATATAATATAATAATAAAAAAAAGACATTTAATTCCTTGAAAAGTCCAACACATATGATTATTATCAAAATATTAAACTTTAATATAATATAAAAAAGGAAAAAAAAGACATTTAAAAAAAATATTTAAAAATCACAATTCACATATATAGATAACTAGCCTATCACCCGTGCTATGCACGGGATAATTATAAATATTTATATTTGTTTTAGATTTTTTTTAATATATAAATTATGTTTTTTAAGATTTTTTATAAAAATAATTTAACAATCACTAATCATAGTGTATAAGAGAAGTTGAAAAGGGTACTGCAGTAACTATACAGAGATTGTATCTATAGTTATTTGTATGAGGGGATTTTAAATACTGATTAGGGGATTTTGACTAAATTAATAAATGTAGGCATGCGGATTGAAAAAAGTTAATAAATGCTGATAAGGGGATTTTGACTAAATCAATAAATGCTGAGTTTTTTTGTTTTTTTTTTAATAATAACTTTAGAAAATTCAGATTGAGATATTGAAACTCCCTCAAGCCTTAGGGTTAAAAACCCCCTTTTGCTTAAAAACCCCCTTGGGTGTTTATATTTATCAAACTTCAATTATATTAAAAAATCAAATTATAAACAAAAGGAGATAACTTCAATCATATAAATCACATTTTTTTAATGCTATCTAATTGCAATTACATTTTTCTCATAATAAAAAAAATAATTGAAAAAAGAACCATTAAAATAGTAAATAAAAAGATTATTTAGAAGCATTGAACAAACTACAATTACATTTTTCTTTTTGTAAGTGTTTATATTTATCTAATTTCAATCATATTAAAAAAATCAAATTATAAACAAAAGGAAATAACTTCAATCATACAAATCACAATCATATTTTTCTCACAATAAAAAATAATAATTGAAAAAAAGAACCATTAAAATAGTAAATAAAAATATTATTTAGAGCCATTGAACAAACTACAATCACATTTTTCTTTTTGTGAATTAACTTCAATCATATTAAAAAATCAAATTATAAACAAAAGGAGATAACTTCAATCATACAAATCACAATTTTTTTTTAATGCTATCTAACTACAATGACATTTTTCTCATAATAAAAAAAATAATTGAAAAAAATAACCATTAAAATAGTAAATAAAAAAGATTATTTAGAACCATTGAACAAACTACAATCACATTTTTCTTTTTGTAAGTGTTTATGTTTATCTAATTTCAATCATATTAAAAAATAAAATTATAAACAGAAGAAGATAACTTCAATCATACAAATCACAATTTTTTTAATGCTATCTAATCATCATTAATAATTAAAAAAATCAATCACAAATTAATTCAATTGATAATTAACAAACACAATAATTTATTTTTCAAAAAACATAGTGAGTTCAAAAGATCAATTACAATTTTTTTGGGGTCAAAATACAATCTAATCATCATCAATAATTGGTACATTATGTGACCCTAATGAGTACAATCCATTTTGTTTTTTTTTAAAATACAGTGAGTTAAAAATCAAATCACAAATTAAGTTAATTAATAGTTAAAAAAACACAATAATTTTTTTTTTCAAAAAACACAGTGAGTTAAAAAAAACAATTACATTTTTTTTTCAAAATACAATCTAATCATTATCAATAATTAGTACTTTAAAAATCAAATAAGAAAAAAATCAAATAAAATCATAAATATTTTTATGCTATCTAACTACAATCATATTTTTTCCATAAATAATTGTAAAGAAAAACCATTAAAACAGTAAATAAAAGATTAAATCACATAAAAAAAAAAGAACCATTGAGCAAACTATAATCACATCACATTTTTCCCATAATAAAATAAATAAATAAAGGAACCATTAACTAACTACAATCACATTAAAAAAAAAAACATTGAACTAACTACAATCACATTTTTTTTTGTGAGTGTCTATGTTTATCTAACTTCAATCATATTAAAAATAAAATTAAAATAGTAAATAAAAAGATTAAATAACATTAAAAAAAAAAACCATTGAACTAACTACAACAATCATATTAAAAAAAAGAGCCATTGAACAAATTACAATCACATTACATTTTTCCCATAATAAAATAAATAAATGAAAAAAAAGAACTATTAAATTAACTACAATCACATTAAAAAAAAAGAATCATTCAACTAATTATAATCACATTTTTCTCTTTGTGAGGGTTTATATTTATCTAACTTCAATCATATTAAAAAAATCAAATTATAATTTTTTATTCGCTAGACAAATCACAAATATTTTTATGCGCTATCTAAGTACAATATTAAAATAGTAAATAAAAGGAAAAATCAAGAAAGAGAAAATAAAAAGAAGACTTACTATTTATATACGTAGCCACTGAAGTTGAAAGTGTAGAAGTGAGAAGTCAAAAAGGAGAAAACAAAAAGGAGACTCACTCTTTGTAATAGGTATGTAAAAAGTTAAATAGAGTGTGTGTATTGGAAAAAAGACTTGGAAGAATTTAATAAGTGCCAAGTTTTTTTTTTCAAAAAAAATCAAAAAAATTAAGAAATTAAGGTTCAGATATTGGAGCTCCCACAAAACTAAATAGATAGATATAGATATAGATATTTATATTTGTTTGAAATTTTTTTTAATATACAAATTGTTTGTTTTAAAAAATGTACTACAATAATTATGAGAGAAGTCAAAAAGTCTTATGGGTTGAGAGAAGTTAATAAATGCGGAGGTTAATTTTTTTTTTTAAAAAAAAACAAAGAATTAGAAAATTAAGATTGACATATTAGAGCTCCCACATGCCTTGGGGGTTAGAAACCCCCCTTTACTTAATATATAGTATAGATAGAGAGATAGATAGATAGATAGATAGATAGATAGATATATCTTTTTATTTTTATTTTTATTTTTATTTTTGTGTGGTTTCTATTCGGGTAATTTTTTTTCAATTTATTTAAGATGGAGTTGTGGGTATCTTTTTTTTAAAATTTAATTTATCTGTTGTTTCCATTTGTTTTTAATTATTGTTATTTAGATAAGTTATTATATGAGTTAGATATGTGATAGACATGTGAGTTTTATTGATTTAAAGTTTATTTAGATAAACTTTAAAAAAAAAATAGTTTTTTAGTTTTTTTTTGTTATGTTATAATATAATATATAAAATATAGGTAGATATCTACAACTTTAATAAAAAATATTATCTGATTTTTTGGGGAAGAGAAAAAAAATGCAAGTTTTAATATTTTTTTTGAAAATTTACGAGAGAGATTAGGAGGGAGAGATTATGAAATATTTTTGTTATTAAATAAATAAATCAGTCATTAGTTTTTTTTAATCTGTTTTGAAAAAAATTGATTAATTTTTCCCATTAAGTGATTTAAAATTTTGATAGATATACATAAAAAAATACATAATTATATTATTAAATCATTATTCAAATTTAGATGTTATATCTTTTTGAGATTTATAGCTAAATTCTTATCTTTTTTTATTTTTATTTTTGTGTGTAATCGTAGTGTATGGGAGAAATTGAAAAGGATGTTGCAATAATTATGAGAAAAGTCAAAAGGGATTGTGGGTTGGGAGATGTCAGTAAATGCTGAGGTTGGGTTGGGAGAAGTCAATAAATGCTGAGTTTTTTTTTTAAATCAAAAAATTAGAAAATTAGGATTAGGAGATTGGAGCTCCCACAGGCCTTGGGGTTAAAAATCTCCTTTTGCTTAATATATAGTATAGATTGTAAACACAATCTGTGCATAGCACGGGTGATATGCTAGTCTATACTGTATATTAAGCAAAATGAGATTTTTAACTCACAGGCTTTGTGAGAGCTCCAATATCCTAATCCTAATTTTCTAATTTTTTGATTTAACCAAAAAAAAAAAAAAACCTCAGCATTTATTATTTCTCTCAACCCAACCTCAATATTTATTAACTTCTCTCAACCCACAATCCCTTTTGACTTCTCTCACAATTACTGCAGCACCATTTTCAATTTCTCTCATACACTATGGTTACAGACAAAAATAAAGAAGATAAGAATTTGGCTATAGATCTCAAAAAAAATAAAAAATAAAATAACATCTAAATTTGAATTATGATTTAGTAATATAATTATGTACTTTTTTTTATACATATCTATCAAAATTTTAAATCACTTAATGGGACAAATTAATCAATTTTTTTAAATTATTAATTTTTTAATTTACAAAATAGATTAAAAAATATTAACTGATTTATTTATTTAATAACAAAAATATTTCATAATCTCTCCGTCCTAATCTCTCTCACCAATTTAAAAAAAAAAATAATTAAAACTTGCATTCATTTTCTCTACTCCAAAAAATCAGATAATACTTTTTATTAAAGTTGTAGATATCTATCTATATCTTATATATTATCTTATTTAAAATTTATAAATGCTGAGGTTTTTTTTAATAAAAAATTTAGAAAATTCAGATTGGGATATTGAAACTCTCACAAGCCTTGAGTGTTAAAAACCCTTTTTTGCTTAATATATAGTATATTTATAGCCCATGCATAGTTACTGCAGTAGCATTTTTAATTTCTCCTATACACTATGGTTAGTGATAAGATTGTTAAATTATTTTTATAAAAAATTTTAAAAAACATAATTTATATATTAAAATTTTTTTAAAACAAATATAAATAACTATAATTATCCCGTGCATAGCACGAGTGATAGGCTATCTATACTATATATTAAGCAAAATGAGGTTTCTAACCCCCAAGGCCTGTGGAAGCTCCAATATATCAATCCTAATTTTCTAATTTTTTGTTTTTTTAAAAAAAAATTAACCTCAGCATTTATTAACTTCTCTCAACCACAAGACTTTTTGACTTCTCTCATAATTATTGCAGTACCTTTTTCAAAACAAATAATTTGTATATTAAAAAAAATTTAAAACAAATATAAATATCTATATCTATATCTATCTATTTATTTATATCTATCTCTAATCCACAAGTTTTGTGGGAGTTCCAATATCTCAATCTAAATTTATTGATTTTTTGATTTAAAAAAAAAAACTTAGCATTTATTAATTTCTCACAACCCCCAAGCCTTATCCTTATAATAACACTTTAATGTATTAAGAATAAGTATAAAAAAAATTCCTTGAAAAGTCTAACACATATAAATTCCTTGAAAAGTCCTAACACATATGATTATTATCTCTCATAACAACACTTTAATGCATTAAGAACAAGCATAAAAAAAATTTATTGAAAAGTACAACACATATAATTATTATCAAAATATTAAACTTTAATATAATATAAAAAAACAAAACATTTAATTCATTGAAAAGTTCAACACATATGATTATTATCAAAATATTAAACTTGAATATAATATAAAAAAGAAAAAAAAAGAAGACATTTAAAAATCACAATTCATATATATATATCTCATGATTAGCATTTATTACCCTTTTTCAATCCACGTGTCTTTTCACATGCATACATTTATTGATTTGGTCAAAATTTTCTAATCAGTATTTAAAATCCCCTCATACAGATAATTATAGATACAACTCATGTATAGTTATTGCAGTACCCTTTTCAACTTCTCTCATACTCTATGAGTAGTGATAAGATTGTTAAATTATTTTTATAAAAAATCTTAAAAAATATAATTTATATCTAAAACAAATATAAATATTTGTAATTATCCCGTGCATAGTACGGGTGATAGGCTAGTCTGTACTATATATTAAGCAAAAGGGAGTTTTTAACCCACAATCCTTGTGGGAGCTCCAATATCTCAATCCTAACTTTCTAATTTTTTGATTTAAAAAAAAAAAAATCTCAGCATTTATTAATTTCTTCCAATCCCTATGCCTTTTAAGAGATTTGGTCAAAACTTCCTCATAATTAAACTTTAATACATTAAAGACCAGCATTAACAAAATTTCTTGAAAATTTCAACACATCTATCTATATATATATCTATCTATCTATCTATCTATCTATCTATCTATCTATCTATCTATACTATATATTAAGCAAAAGGGAGTTTTTAACCCCAATCCTTGTGGGAGCTCCAATCTCCTAATATAAATTTTCTGATTTTTTGATTTAAAAAAAAAAAAAAAACCTTAGCATTTATTAACTTCTCCCAACCCCCAAGTCTTACCATCATAATAACACCTTAATGCATTAAGAACAAGTATAATTTTTTTTTTTGAAATCCAACACATATTAATTCCTTGAAAAGTCCCAACATATATGATTATTATCCCTCATAATAACATTTTAATGCATTAAGAACAAGCATAAAAAAAATTCTGAAAAAGTCCAACACATATGATTATTATCAAATTATTAAACTTTAATATAATATAATAAAAAAAGAAGACATTTAATTCCTTGAAAAGTCCAACACAACACATATGATTATTATCAAAATATTAAACTTTAATATAATATAAAAAAGGAAAAAAAAAGACATTTAAAAAAAAACGTTTAAAAATCACAATTCACGTATATAGATAATTGTAAACACAATCCGTGCATAGCACGGGTGATATGCTAGTATTATATAAGGAAAATGGGGATTCTAATCTACAAGCTTTGAAGAAGCTCCAATGTCCTAATCCTGATTTTCTAATTTTTGATTTAAAAAAAAAAAACTTCAGCATTTATTGACTTCTCCCAACCCACAAACCTTTTTGACTTCTCTCATAATTACTGCAGCACCCTTTTTAATTTCTCTCATACACTATGATTACACACAAAAATAAAGAATATAAGAATTTAGCTATGGAACTAAAAAAGATATAACAAAATCTAAATTGGAATTATGATTTAGTAATATAATTATCTATTTTTTTGATATATATCTATCAAAATTTTAAATCACTTAATGGGACAAATTAATCATTTTTCTTAAATCATTGATTTTTTAATTTATAAAATAGATTAAAAAAACTATTGACTGCTTTATTTATTTAATAACAAAAATATTTCATAATCTTTTCATCCTAATCTCTCTCACCGATTTTCAAAAAAAAAATATATTAAAACTTCCCTTCATTCTCCCTTTCCCAAAAAATCAGATAATATTTTTCATGAAAATTGTAAATATCTATATCTTATATATTATATTATAACATAACAAAAAAAATAAAAAATAAAAATTAGATATACAAATAGATAAAATTAATAAATTTGATTTTAATTTATTCAGATAATTTTTTTTTTTTTTTGCATGTCAATGTCTAATTTTAAGTTTTAAAAATCTTTAAAGTTTATCTAAACAAATCTAATTTGAAAATATCTCCCATCATTATACTTTAAATCAATAAAACTCACATGTCTATCACATATCTAACTCACATTATAACTTATCTAAATAATAATAATTAAAAACAAATGGAAACTACAGATAAATTAAATATTTTATCTTGCAATATACATGTATATTGCAAGATAAAAAGTTATAAATATAAAAGTTAACTTACAAATTTCTTGTATATTACAAGACAAAATATTAAGATAATTATGATTTAGTAATATAATTATCTATTTTTCTAATCTATATATATCAAAATTTTAAATCACTTAATGAGAAAAATTAATCAATTTTCAAGTTTTATTTAATTATAAATATAAAAGTTAACTTATAAATTTCATGTATATTACAAGACAAAATATTAAATTACTTCAAGATAATTATAATTTAGTAATATAATTATCTATTTTTCTAATCTATATATATCAAAATTTTAAATCACTTAATGAGAAAAATTAATCAATTTTCAAGTTTTATTTAAGAATAATCTGATTAGTCATTCTAACTTCTAAACTTCGCGGGCACTGGCAGAGGAGCTAACGGATTGGGTTAGGTGAGGTTTAAGTTGTTGGAGGTAACATTCTCCCACTCTATAAATTTATTTATTTATTAATTTTATTTTTTCCCTTTGTGATTCTCTTTCTCTATTGTTGGTTTGGTTTTGATTTCGGTTTTAGTGAGATTTATGCGTTTGTTTACAAGTTTGCATGGTAGAAAAGAATTATTAGTGATTATGGTTGCAATCGAAATATCTATATCCGTTCCATGCCAAGAATTTTGATCGGATTTTTTTCCTTCAATGAAGACCATAAAATTGAAGTAAAAAAAATGAGTATCAAATTTTTTATTGTCATTTTATTTTATAAAAAATGTGAAAATTTATTGAAAATTCAAGATTTTACTATAACATTAAATTTTTGTATAACTAGGTAAAATTTAAAATTTTTAAATATCATTCTGTTCTTTATTTTTATACTCTTTCTATCTCATTAGACCATTATTGCTATTTGTTAGTTTGTTAATTATAGTTCAATTAATTGAAAATGAAAGCTTAATATAACTTTTCATATATATTATAGTTAATTTGTTACAACTATAATTGTATATAATAGCATTATATATAAGGATAATGTCTAAATATAATTTCTATTTTTTTATATGATTAAAATAGTCCATCTTAATAGTATATAGAAGAGTTAGATGGTTTCTTTATCTCTAAAAAACCCAATCTATTTTTTTTTTACTTTTCAAGTTTTTAAATTGAAACAGCAATTGTTTCTGTCCATAAAAAAAATAAAAAATAAAAAAAACTAATAAATACATATCAAAAAGCTAAAAAAAAAAATTTCTTTTTTTTTATAATTTTTTAATATGTAGGATATTTACAAATGAAAAATGTTTGACATCTCAAATTTTTTTCCATAATCCAACTTATAATGATGTAGTCATAAGTGTTAATTTTTATACAAATATGAGAAGAGAATTAATTAAATTATACGTTTCAACAAACCACATACTCAAACTTTGACTATTCAAGAGGTTTCACTATAATTCCAATTAAGAGAATCTTCAACCCTTAATATATTTTTTTATCAAATTATAATTTGACAAAAATTTAAAAAGATGAAACGTTGAAAATTATGTTTTTTTCCCATCAAAATTGGTGAAAAGAAATAAAAATTTCGTATAAGAATGAAAGTTCTTTTAAAAATTGATAAAAATTTAATGAAAAAGTTAGAATAATTTATATCAAATAAAAAAATTTATTCAAATTTAAAATCAAATTAGATATAAAAAATTAAAAGAAAATGAGAAAAATTTGAAAATATTTTGAAACCTTCTTATTCATAAAGACTAGAAATCCTTGTGTGTATTATACTCATATTGTATTTTTAGTTATTAAATTGAAATCAAAAGAAATGTAACTTAAATTATTGGATTAATAATAGAAACATCATATTAATTATTGTTAAATATCATTTCACTTCATATTTAATAATAAAATTATAAATTTGTTTTAATTATAACTTTTAAATTTGTATATTTTCATAATAAGAAGAGATATGTCATAACTCAGTTAATCTCATTTAATTAGGTTTAACTTTTTTTTAATACAAAATATCAAAATTGCACTAAATATATATATATATATATATATATATATATTTAATTTTTTTAAACTAATAATTTAAAAAATTAACTTATAAATTTCATTTATATTGCAAGATAAAATATTAAGATAATCATAATAATTTTTTTTTAAAATTTAGATACCCGTGCATAGCATGGATTCCCACTAGTTTAATAAGTGAAAGCAAAACTCACAAACTCTCTTAGATGTGGCAATTGAGTTGCTCCTATCATGTTATTTTTCAAATATTATATCTTATTATTGTATATCACATTTTATGAATAAGAATAATTTGCTAG
The DNA here is from genome assembly GCF_004153795.1 of Camellia sinensis. NCBI lineage: Eukaryota > Viridiplantae > Streptophyta > Magnoliopsida > Ericales > Theaceae > Camellia > Camellia sinensis. The sequence continues at coordinate 372,273 of NW_021026258.1, forward strand.
ACTTATACGTTTTTTTTTTTTTTGGTTTTTAAAGAATAAAATCTTGAATATACATGCATCGAATTGCAACGATTTTGTGCAGATCATTAAACGTGCATTGAAGAGAATTATTGGCCAAATTGGTTTAGAAATTAATGATGATCATGGAGTTTCAGCCTGCATGGCATTCATAAGAAGCTTTCATGAGCACATAACTTGGTGGCAAAGCCACCCGTGAATTCACCACTCATAACATAACCATGGTTTCTAATGAATTTAATTAATGTCATAATTACATGACCCTATTAGTCTGGGCACTAATAATTTTGAAAAAAATAAGTTCTGAATTATGAAGAGAAATCAGTAAAATCTTATTGTATATATCTCTTATTTTTTTAGAATTACTAATTTATATTTTTGTCCTATATTTCTTTATAATCCAGATATTTACCCTATGTTTGGATTGTGTGATTTGGAGAGAAAAGAAAAGAAATGGAGAGATATGTATTTTTCTTACTTATTTGGATAACTTAACTGGAGAAAAATAGGAAGAAATGGAGAGAAACTCATTTATCTTATAACCCTCATTTCTAATCTTTCCAAAAGTGGAGAGATTGAGGGAAAAAAAAAAAAAAAGCAATAGATTCTTATATTTTCATAATACCAATTTTGTCCCTATAAAAATAAAAGAAATAAAATGATTGACATTCATATCCTCAAGAGCTTTTCATATTCACCTATTGCAAACAGTGAGTTTCCTTTTTGTTTTCTCCTTTTTGACTTCTCACTTCTACAGTTTCAACTTCAATGACCACGTATGCAAAGTCTTCTTTTTATTTTCTCCTTCTTGACTTTTCCTTTTGTTTACTGTTTTAATATTGTAATTAGATAGCGCATAAAAATATTTGTGATTTGTCTAGCAAATAAAAAATTATAATTTAATTTTTTAATACGATTGAAGTTAAATAAATATAAACCCTCACAAAGAGAAAAATGTGATTATAATTAGTTGAATGATTCTTTTTTTTTTAATTGTAAAGAAAAACAATGATTTTAAATAATTGTAAATAATTGTAAAGAAAAACAATTATTTTTCATAAAAAAATAACCATTAAAATAGTAAATAAAAAAGATTATTTAGAACCATTGAACAAACTACAATCACATTTTTCTTTTTGTGAGTGTTTATGTTTATCTAACTTCAATCATATTAAAAAATAAAATTATAAACAAAATGAGATAACTTCAATCATACAAATCACAAATTTTTTAATGTTATCTAATCATCATCAATAATTAAAAAAATCAATCACAAATTAAGTCAATTGATAATTAAAAAACACAATAATTTATTTTTCAAAAAACATAGTGAGTTAAAAAGATCAATTATAATTTTTTTGGGGGTCAAAATACAATCTAATCATCATTAATAATTGGTACATTATGTGACCCTAATGAGTACAATCCATTTTGTTTTTCAAAAACACAGTGAGTTAAAAATCAAATAACAAATTAAGTGCATTGATAGTTAAAAAAACACAATAATTTTTTTCTTCAAAAAACACAGTGAGTTAAAAAAATCAATTACAATTTTTTTTTCTTCAAAATACAATCTAATCCTTATCAATAATCGGTACTTTAAAAATCAAATCAGAAAAAAATCAAATCAAATCACAAATATTTTTATACTATCTAACTACAATCATGTTTTTTTTCATAAATAATTGTAAAGAAAAACCATTAAAACAATAAATAAAAGATTAAATCACATTAAAAAAAAGAACTATTGAACAAACTATAATCACATCACATATTTCCTATAACAAAATAAATCTATACTATATATTAAGCAAAATGGGATTTCTAACCCCCAAGGCCTGTGGGAGCTCCAATATGGCAATCCTAATTTTCTAATTTTTTGTTTTTTTAAAGAAAATTAACCTCAGTATTTATTAATTTCTCTCAACCCACAAGACTTTTTGACTTCTCTCATAATTATTCATAACAAAATAAATAAATAAATAAATGAAAAAAAGAACCATTGACTAACTACAATCACATTAAAAAAAAACAAAAGTCAAATATGACGACAACTTCAATATCCTTATTAAACCAATACATTAAATTAATAAATTAAAAATTAAAAACATTTCATATAGTAAATAAAACCTTTATAACTATCATTACATGATAACCATCCAAAAATATCAATAAAACAACCACTCATTATATGATTATCATCCAAACACATATTAAGAATTAATTTAGTAAAAAAATAAAAATGTAACAGATTTATAATTTTTATATAATTTTATTTTTGATAGGTAGAAATATTTTTTAAAAATTCAGAAATAATTTTTTAACAATTATTTTTGTCAAACTAATTTGTATTTTATCAAATTGATAACTTTGCTTTGAAATAAAGCAATGGTGTCTTCAATTATCTTTATTTAGAACAAAATTTAAAATTTAAAATTAAATATATCACAATTAAAAATTTAAGAATCAAAATAACACAAATTCAAAATTCCTAGGGTGGTTAATGTAATTCACTCATTATTTGATGAAAACGACATACGAGGGGAGACCCAGAAGGTAAAACACCTACAGCGCGTAAACCAGGTCGGACATAAAAGACCTCGGCCTGAAGAATGCCAGAGACCAACGATAGCCTTTACTGAAGCCGACCTAGAGATGGTCCAGCATCCACATAATGATGCCTTGGTAGTATCCCTCTAGGTTGGGGAGTGCCAAGTGAAACGCATCCTGATTGATCAAGGCAGCTCTTGCGACATCATGTATGTTAGATGTTACAAGGAGCTGGGCCTTCATCCTAATGACTTGGAGCAATCCAATGGCCCGATGGTCGGCTTCAATGGAACGCCGACGTGGCCACTGGGCACAACAAGCTTGGAAGTACAAGCCGGCACTAAGAAGGTCAGGACAGAATTCATGGTGATTGACACGCCTTCGCCATACAACATCATTTTGGGAAGGTTGCATGCAATGGGGCAGTTCCCTCAACATTGCATCAACTACTGCGATTCCCAACAGAGCATAGAATAGAGGAAGTTAGAGGCGATCAGCTACAGGCGAAGAGTTGCTCCATGGCAGCAATGAAATCTACCTGCAGCGTGCGAGAGCCAGAGAAGGCAGAAATTGAAGATGAGGACTTGGAAGTCCTCGAAGACGTTGGCAAAGAACCAGCCGAGAAGAGCGAAGAGGTGCTAAAGAAAATCCTCGTTCAGGATGGGGATGAAGAACGCTTCTTTCTTCTCAGCTCGGGCTTAGCCGAAGAAGAGGAAAAAGAGTTAGAGACTTTTTTAAGAGCAAATATTGAGGTGTTCGCTTGGACACCTTACGAAATGCCAGGCATTGACCCCGAGGTCACTTGCCACAAACTGAATGTTGACAGGTCGGCCAAACCTGTAGTTCAGCGAGCCAGAAGACCGACGTTGATACACATCGAAGCAGTAGAAGAAGAAGTAGACAAACTTTTGGAGGCTAGGGCCATTAGAGAAGTATACTACCCAACATGGCTATCCAATGCAGTGGTGGTTAAGAAGAAGAACGGTAAATGGAGGGTCTGTGTAGACTTTACCAGCCTCAACAAAGCTTGTCTCAAAGACAGCTTTCCCCTGCCCAAAATTGACCAGCTAGTAGATGCCACTTCAGGGCATGGAAGAATGAGTTTTCTAGATGCCTACAGGGGGTACCACCAGATCGCCATATACCCCCAGACGAAGAAAAAACCGTATTCATCACCCCAAAAGGCCTGTACTGTTACAGGGTAATGCCTTTCGGGTTGAAAAACGCAAGAGCAACTTACCAAAGGCTGGTAACCAAAATATTCAAACACCTGATTGACCGAACAGTAGAAGTCTACATCGATGACATGGTCGTGAAGACCAAAGAACCTAAGGGTCATCTCGCTGACCTAAAAGAGGTCTTTGATATACTCAAAACATACCGGTTCCGACTCAACGCATCGAAGTGCGCGTTTGGAGTTGGATCAGGTAAGTTTCTGGGGTACCTGGTAACAAGAAAGGGCATTGAGGCCAACCCAGATCAAATCAAGGCCATTCTAGAGTTGAAGAGCCCGACATCAGCAAAACAAATGCCAGAAGCTCAAACAAATGTAAACCCTTCTTCAACCTGGTGAAAAAGGCCACGGACTTCCTATGGACTGAGGAATGTGAGGCCGCTTTGTCCGACCTAAAGAAATATTTGACCATGGCTCCAGTCCTCTCAACACTTGAACCTGGGGAAGGACTGTTTTTATATTTAGCAGTTTCAGAACACGCAGCAAGTGTAGTGCTAATCCGAGAGGAAAAATGGGCGCAAAAGGCTGTTTATTATGTAAGCAAAACCTTAGCCAATGCAGAAACAAGGTACCTACCACTAGACAAATTGATGCTGGCCTTAATAATGGCTTCAAAAAAACTGAACCATTACTTTCAAGCGCACAAGATTATAGTACTAACAGAACACCCACTGAAGTCCTTGTTACAACAAGGAGACTTAACTGGAAGATTAGCAAGATGGGCAGTGGCCTTGGGCCAGTATGACTTAGAGTTCAGGCCAAGAACAGCAATTAAGGGACAAGTTTTGGCCGATTTCGTGGCCAAATTAACTCCAGAATCCATCGAACATCGGGCTCCGTTGAGCCAAGATGAACGATGTCCAAGCAAACAAGGGGAAGCCCAGCCAAAGGCAAAAGAACAACGAACGAAAGGAAAAACTCAGACCCTGCAGCATTTACATCGGCGACTCCTTTCGCCTGTTTGTTGATGGGAGCTCAAACCGGAAAAGAGCGGGGGCAGGAGTAGTGTTAATATCTCCTGATGGGGAAATATTGGAATAGTCTATTCGATTAGGGTTCAAGGCTTCGAACAATGAGGCAGAATACGAAGCATTGATTGCAGGACTAAAGCTGGCAGTGGCAGCAGAGGCAGATGAGGTAATAATTTTTTGTGATTCACAACTTCTAGTAAATCAAACAACATGAGAGTTTGCAACCCGAGATGAGAGGATGTTGGCATACGCAAAGGAAGTCATCAAGCTGGAAGCCTTGTTTCGCAACTGCCGACTTCTACAAGTTAGTCGAGATGATAACAGCCACGCCGACGCATTGGCCAACTTGGCAAGTTCAATACAAACTGGAAAAACAAGGACTATAATGGTTGACTATTTGTCAAACCCAAGCATAGAACCACCGATCACAGAACAAGAAGCAATGTGTGTGGACTTGGGACCAAGCTGGATTGATGCGATCGTTGCATTCCTAAAAGAGGGAAAGCTACCAGAAGACCATAAGGAAGCACACAAGGTCAGATTGAAGTCGGCAAGATTCAATCTGATAGTGGACGGACATCTCTACAGAAGGTCCTTCACTGGACCCCTTTTAAGGTGCGTACACCCTTTGCAGGTTGAAAATTTTCTATATGAAATTCATGAAGGGGTTTGTAGAAGCCACGCTGGGGGCAGATCACTAGCTCACAGGGCCATTACCCAGGGGTATTGGTGGCCCTACATGCAAAAAGATGCAGAAGCCTACGTGAAGAAATGTGAACAATGCCAAAGGTTCGCACCTTTGATACACCAGCCAGCTGCTGACCTGAACCCTGTATCCAGTCCATGGCCATTTGCCCAATGGGGCATCGATCTCATTGGGCAGTTGCCCTAAGCAACTGGGCAAAGGAAATACTTGCTGGTAGCAACAGATTACATCACGAAGTGGATAGAAGCAGAACCTCTTGCCAAAATCCGAGATGTGGACGTCAAGAACTTCATATGGAGAAACATCATCACCACATTTGGCATTCCAAAAGCAATAGTTGCCGACAACAGAACGCAGTTTGACAGCAAACTCATCAAGAACTTCTGTGCGAAATTCAAAATAAAGAATTACTTTTCAACACCAAGTTTTTCCCAAAGCAATGGGCAAGCAGAAGCATCTAACAAAGTAATTTTGGATGGGATAAAGAAGAGATTGCAGGCAGCAAAAGGAAAATGGGTAGACGAGCTGCCCAATGTACTCTGGGCATATCGGACTACGCCGAGAAGATCAACAGGGAAAACCCCCTTTGCCATGGCCTACGGCACAGAAGCAGTTATCCCACTGGAGATCGGCATCCCAGGGATCAGAACCGAGGGAGTAGAGAATGGGACTAATGACATACTTCTAGCCCGAGATCTGGATCTCTTAGAAGAAAGAAGGGAGAAAGCTGCAATTCAGCTTGCAGCGTACCAGTAGCAGCTTGCTAGAGCTTACAATAAGAAGGTTAATCCAAGGGATTTTCAGGTCGGCGACCTAGTCCTTAGAAAATTTGTTGGCAACAAGAAGGACCCCAGAGAGGGCAAGCTTGGCCCAAATTGGGAAGGACCCTACAGAATCACTTCGGTATTGGGCAATGGAGCATACCGGCTTGAAGACAATGAGGGCAAGGCATTGCCAAGACCCTGGAACACCTGTAATTTGAAATTTTTCTATCATTAGATGTTCGTTGTTATTTTGCCGACATCATCAATAAAATCTTAGTAGAATTTTTCAAGACTTGTGAATTGATAAATGATACATCATGTTGTTTCTAATAATGAGAACCCAAGTGGAACTTAGGTTCACATTGGGGGCAGAGAGAAGACAAAAAATGCTTAACGCTTGTTGAAATTTATAGCAATTTACAAGTTGAAGTTAAGCCGAGATAATTGTTTATCTTCACTTGTTGAAATTTGTAGCAATTTACAAGTTGAAGTTAAACCGAAGTAACGCTTAACACTTGTTGAAATTTGTAGCAATTTACAAGTTGAAATTAAGCCAATATATATTGCTTAGCACTTATTATAAAAGTTTATAAAGATTAAACCAGTATATGTTTATCCTTGTTGAAATTTATAAGTAATTTGCAGGACAAGAACTTGCCGAGGTAGATCATCGGTTGGTATAACCGAGGTATGTCACCCCGAGAAGGTTACACAAAGAAGAAAGAGTATACATATGCAGAATATTCTAAGTATAGAATCATGCAAAGACAAAAAAGAGAAGACAAGAGTGCAAGCACTTAGAAAAGAAAAAGTTATATTCATTCACCAAGAAAATGGCACATCGACCATACAAAAAGCATACATTGTTCCAAAAGATAAAGAAGCAACAAAATACAAGTAAGCAAAAGAAGAACATAAAGCTAAGACTCCTCTCCATCAGTTGGTTGAATTTGAAGATCAGTTGCTTGTTGAGAAGACATCCCAGTAGCCTTGTCCGCTGATATCTCGGCATCAATTTCTTGCAGAGTTTCTTCAACACTCTTGTCCACAGAGGAGACGTCGGCAAGTGCATTCTCAGGAACAGCTTCTATGGGAACCTTATCACCTTCCTCATCCTAAGTCAAGTCTAGGACTTGCTCATTTTGAGGAGGGGACTTGGCCCTATCAGCATCCTTGGGTTTTCTCACCAAGGCCTGATCCTCATCCTCATCATTTTCCTCGGATTCGAATTCGTCGACGTCTTGATTTGGAGGTTGAATTGGAGGAAATGGCAGAGGAATGGCGTCAGATTTTCTTAATGGCGCGTCCTCTGGGACGTTAAGTTTCTTCAGAAGGGACATCCAACTAAGGGTAAAACCCTTGTTGTATGCCTCTTTCACTTGCTGTTCATAAGCATCAGTGACGTCAGCCATGCCTTGGGCATATGCCTTTTCATTAGCATCTTTTATTTCAGCCTCTTTGGTGGCCAAGGCTTCTTGAAGTTCCTTCTCGGCTTGGGCCATCTTCTCCTCAGCCTCCTTTCTTTGGGATTTAGCCACTTTTTTGATAGCCTGCAGCCTCAGCCTTCTCTTCGGCATTAGTCTGAGCTTTGATTGCAGCCTCGGCTTGATCCTCCAGCTTCTTTATTTTTGATTCAAGGCCCTTATTGCTCTTTTGCAGAGAAGAGAACTCCTTCTTCATGTCGGCCAGCTTTTGTCGATTTTCGAAGGATTGAACAGAAAAGGAGTGGGCATGCTGGATTGCCTGAAAGAACACAAGGCAAAAATTAGCACAAAATTTTCTAAATACAAAACAGAAAGAAGAAAATTACCAAGAAGAAGACACTTACTTGAACGGAGCGTTGAAGCATCAACACATAATTCTCGTACTCGCTCAACTCAGCGTTGCGGTCAAGATCGCTAGGAAGGAGTAGAGCTGTGCTTAGGGCCACGTCGACATTGATGTCGTCGGCACTGTCAGTAGCCAAGACTGGCTTGTCCTCCAGAGTAATTTTTGGGGACCGGAGGGCATCGCTCTTCTTGGATCCCGAAGTCGTAGCGAAAGAAGACCTCGACCTTTTGGATTTTGGGGACTCTGATGGCTGGGTTTCTGAGTGCCTCTTCCCAGCAGAGGGTTGAGGCTTGTCACTCTTAGCCAACCTTGATATAGGCAAAGCATCCTCAGACTCAGTCTGAGTAACTTTAGCCTTTGGTTGGGCCTTCTTAATTCTTTTTGGCTTAGGTGGAGGAAGGGTTTGTATTGGTTGATCTTCAACCGATGATGGAATGCTGGCCAGAAGATCTTTTGCAACTGGTTTTGCCAGACCCATCTCGGCAGTAGAAACTGTTTGACGTTGGCGGCGGCGCTGTGAAATTGGAACCAAGTACGGAGCTGAAGTAGACGGTTGCTCGGCCGGATCAGAAGTTGACCCCTGATCTGTCCGAGATGTTGATGCGGTCTGTGGAGTAGTGGCAGAAGGTGGAGAGAGGCTTTTCTTCTTCCTCTTAGGGACATCTAGCAAGGTTGACTTATAAGTTGGGATAAAATTGAGGAGTAGAGGCGCCTTTCTTTTGTGGATTGGCAAGTCTAGAAGTTTCTTCAAATCCTTGTTGGGAACAAAGGATTGACGAAAATTTTTCGATGGCTGACGAACAGCTGCAAGAAGAACAGACGTCAGAAACAGACAAAGTATTTAAGACTTCAAAAGAAAACAGGCAAAGCTGAATATTGGGCTCTTACCCTTGCCCTCTAAAACTGAACGAGGAAGAGGGTAGAGATGGATGTCCTTGTCTGGAGCAAACTCCCAATTTCCCGAGGTAATGAAATAGTCATCTCCAGCCCCCTTGTTGGAGTCTGGGAGGTCGGCTACGATTTTGAATTCTGTAGACCTCGGCTTAAGGTAATAAATGTAGCCTTTTTCTTTCAAATTAAGGGCACACATGGTATAGTAGTACTAGATATCGACTAGGGTGATCCTAACGTTTTCCTGTTTAGCTAAGGCGATAATACCAAAGACCACTCGATAAGAATTGATTACCAGTTGCATGGCGTTCAACTTATAATAATGAAGAATCTCGCGAAAAAGGATGTTGAGTTAGAGCTGGAGTCTGCACTCAGTAAAAGCTATAATGGGAAAGGGCATGGCGTTTTCTGTAGGTATGATGGAGTCATCATCCCCAGCCAGCCTCAGAGGGACATCGGCAGGGATGGAGAACTCTTGCCTAAAGTACTCAAGTTTGGTCGGGGTATCTACCTTATGTCTCTACATACCCATGATATCGGCCTGAATTAGAAGGGTTGAAATTCAGAAAAAAGATGTTTCTTATTGATGGGACCTCGGCAAAAACCTAGGTTTGGGCTGGTATAGAAATTTGTAAGGAATGTTTCAATTTTGCCCTAAATCGTGGGTTCTACAAACAAATCCCAAACCTAAAACTATAGAGATGAAGATCAAAGGCACAGATCTGGAAAAGACACAAAAAAACAGAAAACAAATACGAAGTTTTAGAATCAAGAACAGAGATGGACTATCAAGAACATGAAGAATACAAAGGGTTGAAGGCCAAGAACAGTGGCAAGGCGTGCAAGAAGAACTATGAACAGTACATGTATTCAGGGCATAAACAAAAAAGCGAAGTCAACGCATTCAGATGTATAATTTAAAAATTGATTATTTGAGCAAAGCAGTAGTAAACAAGAAATTTCAGAAAAGATCAAGAATTGGAATAAGAAGAAAACAGTTGCTTACCAAAAAATATGAAGCCGGTATGAAGATTGCCGAAGTCAGACGACAGTTACAAATGTAACGAGGACGACGAAAGCTTCACAGGAAGGGAGAATGGAAGACAGTTGCAGAGCTTGAATACTGGAACAATGGCGTATCCAGAAGCTAGAGAGAGAAAAAGCAAAGAGAAATCGAATGCAAAGGTAAAAAATGAAGAAAGGGGGAAAAGTTTTTGTCAAAAATGAAAACGGCGGCAAAAAAGTAATCAATACGCCTAGAAGAACGCATACGTCAGACGGCGCACGTGAGAAAGAGATGACTTACGGGCGCGTCACAGGTACGAACCAGTGAGAAAGAAACGCGTGGTTAGAAACGGTTGAATTATGGTGTATGACAGCTCATACGCGTGGAAGGGTTCTTGAAATTCTTGTTCTTCAATAAAAAGATATCGGCCAAAATAATGATCTCGGCTGAGATATTGAAAATCGACGTACTGGAAAAACGGAATGATATAGGTTCTATCACCTCAGAATGCCAAGGTAATAGAACCTAGGGGGCAGTTGTGGAGATATATTTCTGAGTACCAACACGTGGCAAGGTGACGCCGATGTGTCAGCCGAGGTGCCACGTGTCCTAGTCATTACGCCAAGGTGATCTCGGAAAGGCCGAGGTTATCTCTGAAGATATCGGAATCCGAGATAAACGGATAAGGGACAAGAGTCATAGAATAAAGAGGAGACTTAGTCAAGATGAGGATAAAACTCTTAGGGTGTTTATCTTTATCTCTTGAAGAGTCCAAGGTAAGTACTGAACAGGAGTCCATAGAAGTTAGGCTTTTATTGGGACTAGGTTTATGTTGGCTATAAAAGAATGGCACCCCCGTGGGTCTAAGGTACGCAATTTATACTTTGAGTAGTGAGTTTAGCACTTGATTATCTTTGAGAGAGATACTGACTTGATCATCGGAGTGCCCTAGGGTAGAAGAGCCACCGCCGGAGCCTTTTCTTTCTGTTACAGGTTAGCAGGTGCCATCTATTCTACCGGTGCTCTCCAGCTAGTTACTAAGCGGGCAGTGTGGTTAGAAAATCACTCACACAAAAAAAAATAATTTTGAAAAAAATAAGTTCTGAATTATGAAGAGAAATTAGTAAAATCTTATTGTATATATCTCTTATTTTTTTAGAATTACTAATTTATATTTTTGTCCTATAATTCTTTATAATCCAGATATTTACCCTACGTTTGGATTGTGTGATTTGGAGAGAAAAGAAAAGAAATGGAGAGATATGTATTTTTCTTGTTTGGATAACTTAACTGGAGAGAAATAGGAAGAATGGAGAGAAACTCATTTATCTTATAACACTCATTTCTAATCTTCCCAAAGGTGGAGAGATTGAGAGAGAGAAAAAAAAAAGCAATAGATTCTTATATTTTCATAATACCAATTTTGTCCCTATAAAAATAAAAGAAATAAAATGATTGACATTCATATCCTCAAGAGCTTTTCATATCCACTTATTGCAAACAGTGAGTTTCCTTTTTGTTTTCTCCTTTTTGACTTCTCACTTCTACAGTTTCAACTTCAATGACCACGTATGCAAACAGTAAGTCTTCTTTTTATTTTCTCCTTCTTAACTTTTCTTTTTGTTTACTGTTTTAATATTGTAATTAGATAGCGTATAAAAATATTTGTGATTTGTCTAGCAAATAAAAAATTATAATTTGATTTTTTAATATGATTGAAGTTAGATAAATATAAACCCTCACAAAGAGAAAAATGTGATTATAATTAGTCGAATGATTATTTTTTTTAATTGTAAAGAAAAACAATTATTTTAAATAATTGAAAATAATTGTAAAGAAAAACAATTATTTTTCATAAAAAAATAACCATTAAAATAGTAAATAAAAAAGATTATTTAGAACCATTGAACAAACTACAATCACATTTTTCTTTTTGTGAGTGTTTATGTTTATCTAACTTCAATCATATTAAAAAATAAAATTATAAACAAAATGAGATAACTTCAATCATACAAATCACAAATTTTTTAATGCTATCTAATCATCATCAATAATTAAAAAAATCAATCACAAATTAAGTCAATTGATTATTAAAAAACACAATAATTTATTTTTCAAAAAACATAGTAAGTTAAAAAGATCAATTACAATTTTTTTTGGGGGTCAAAATACAATCTAATCATCATCAATAATTGGTACATTATGTGACCCTAATGAGTACAATCCATTTTGTTTTTCAAAAACACAATGAGTTAAAAATCAAATAACAAATTAAGTGCATTGATAGTTAAAAAAACATAATAATTTTTTTCTTCAAAAAACACAGTGAGTCAAAAAAATCCATTACAATTTTTTTTTTTCAAAATACAATCTAATCCTTATCAATAATTGATACTTTAAAAATCAAATCAGAAAAAAATCAAATCAAATCACAAATATTTTTATACTATCCAACTACAATCATGTTTTTTTTTTCATAAATAATTGTAAAGAAAAACCATTAAAACAATAAATAAAAGATTAAATCACATTAAAAAAAAGAACCATCGAACAAACTATAATCACATCACATTTTTCCCATAACAAAATAAATCTATACTATATATTAAGCAAAATGGGATTTCTAACCCCCAAGGCCTGTGGGACCTCCAATATGGCAATCCTAATTTTCTAATTTTTTGTTTTTTTTAAAAAAAAATTAACCTCAGTATTTATTAACTTCTCTCAACCCACAAGACTTTTTGACTTCTCTCATAATTACTCATAACAAAATAAATAAATAAATAAATGAAAAAAAGAACCATTGACTAACTACAATCACATTAAAAAAGAAGAATCATTGAACTAACTACAGTCACATTTTTTTCTTTGTGAGTGTTTATGTTTATCTAATTTCAATCATATTAAAAATAAAATTAAAATAGTAAATAAAAAGATTAAATAACATTAAAAAAAATCATTGAACTAATTACAACAATTATATTAAAAAAAAGAGCCATTGAACAAACTACAATCACATTACATTACAATCATATTTTTTTTCTTTGTGAGTGTTTATATTTAGGGTTTAGGGTTTAGTGTGCATTGGAGAAGTTAAAAGACTTGGAAGAATTTAATAAGAGCTAAGTTTTTTTAAAAAAAAAAATCAAAAAAATTAAGAAATTAAGGTTCAGATATTGGAACTTCCACAAAATTTGTGGGTTAGAGATAGATATAAATAAACAGATAGATATAGATATAGATATTTGTTTTAAATTTTTTTTAATATACAAATTATTTGTTTTGGAAAAGGTACTGCAGTAATTATGAGAGAAGTCAAAAAGTCTTTTGGGTTGAGAGAAGTTAATAAATACTGAGGTTAATTTTTTTTTTTAAAAAAAATAAAAATTAAAAAAATTAAGATTGGCATATTGGAGCTCTTACAGGTTTTGGGGGTTAAAATTTTCCTTTTACTTATTATATAGTATAGATATGGAAGAAAAATGCCTAAGACCCCCAGTGGGGGTCACTGGGGGTCGTCTGTGATTGGCCAAAAAAAAAACAAAATTTTTTTTTTTTTTTGATTTCAACGAATGGCGCGCTGCCACGTCATTGGTGGTCGACCCCCAGTGGGGGACTGAAGCACGGCCCAGGTATGGAATTTGTCATTATGAAGAATCAAGCTGGAGAGATGAACATGCATTATCATAGCCTCCTTTTGATATGGGTTATTGCATTAAAATAGTTATAAAAAGATAAAATAAATTAAAAAATTAATAAGATAAAATATTATATTTAAATTATAATTATTTTATATTTTCTTTCATAAAAATTAGAAAAATTAAAAAAATTAATCCAAACGAGATTATTTTAGACTAAAATAGTCAAAAAAATTAAAAAATTAACTCATTTTCCAAGTGAAACTAAGTGTCAGAATGAGAATAACGACATAAATTATAAGAAGTTCAAGAGTTACCTCTTTATAACATGAATAAATTTAAGGTAACTTTATCGAATTAGCAACTCAAAATAGACTTAACCCAAGCATGGGGGTGTACACTCAATATTTGGTTTACATAATGAAAACATAAAAAATGCATATTAAAACTATCATATAGTTAAAATTTATTTTGAGAATGACTTATATCATACTTAAAATAAATAACTAGATAATACATTCATACATTCATGAAATCATTTCTCATATGAAAAGCACAATAGAATTATGATCTAATAAGATTATTTTCAAAACTGGAAATTGAGAGAGAACTAATTTGGTTTATAATGCATTTTAATGTTGTTTGTAATGTTAAAATTTGAGGCAAATCATATTAGTAGTTTTTGTAACTTATCTTTTGTGTCCATCTGACTCATATAATTTTTTATTTTTTTGTATCAATTTTATTTTTAATTTTTTATGTTAGGTTAATTAAATTTAATTGGTAACATTCTTTAAAATTTTGGAGAATTTATCGGAAAGTCCTATATGACTAAATTATGGTCCGTTTGGTCCCTTGAATTTTTAGTTCGTTTAGCAAGTCCTAGGGCGGTGTGATTGCGTTCTGGGAAGTCCCTTTTTGAATGTTTGCGACTGGTTGTTTGACGGATATGCCCTTCCATCGGTTATGGAATGTTTGTTCTGTTTTGGTACGTGTAATCCCGACTTTGTAGGGGGTAGGAGTGTTGAATATTCATTGGTAGTGTTTTGTAACTAGGGTTTTTGCTTGTAAGTACAGTCGTATTCTATAGCCATCATCAATTTTGCACTTGACGTGAACACCATCCGGTGGCACACAGGTATGTGGTTCATTATGCATTCTTCAGTGATCCCCATCATATGTCCTATACATTCACAACAACTTTTACGACCCAGTGATGGTTATAATGCAGTATATGGGATGTGAAATCATTCATTGACTAGTTCATTTTTCAAAAACTCATGACTTTTCGGGGTAGCTTCATCCCAAACCGTGACAGACAGTTGGGTTTTCAATAGTATTCATATGTTAATTATTTCATTCCGTTATAGCAGATCTTTTTTAGATGCTTAACTGTGCGTACTTGTGCACAAATACATGTGCATTTTACAAATGGAAGACTTCATGATGCTTCTATATTGTTATCGGTCCATAAATGTCGCATACAGTTTGCAATCATTAGACATAGTTGCTAAACTTGTCAATTATGTGTGTTCCAAGTTTGACGGGCTACTTCCGGGAACAATTTTGTTTTTCTACAAGATCCCGAGTTACAACAACTTCTCGTTATAGAACGATGTGGACATGCGGAATATGGTTTGCTTTGCCCGTTCGTTCCGATTGCAGTTAGTTGACGTGATCATTGAACTTCACCAATGTGGGGGAAGCAAAATTCCAGACAGTGACCACGCGGCTATTCACACCCACAACACCGCGGGAGACAAGGTACCAAGTGAGTTGGAAATGGACAACGAGGCGGACCTATTGCAATCATTTTGTCCACACAAAGAGAAAGTATTCCTTTCCGCTCCCTGGGCCAATGGATTTACCCACATTGGACAGCATTTCGAAAGTGGGGCTTCCGAAATTCACAATGTCTTACGAAAATACGCCGTGGAATGTGGCTTCCAATTCAGGTTCGTCAAAAATGACTCTGTCCGGGTGACGGCCATTTGTGCTATGAATGATTCGAAGGGTTGCACGTGGGCTATCCACGCACGAAAATTAGAGGCCAACAGATTTTTCTATCTCCGTAAATGGAACAGTGAACACATTTGCGGCGTTGCTGTCCGTACGTCCACAAACCCTCTTGTTGGTTCTGAACTTGTTGCAGACATCATAGCCGAACGTGCGCGGGATAGGCCACTAACACGTCCCACCGAAGTTATATTGGACCTGAAACAGGATTACGGGCTGGACATCATGTACCGTGTGGCGTGGCTAGGAGTCGAAAAATCAAGAGGTGAACTATTCGGTGCACACTCCATTTCGTTCGATCAGTTGCGTTGGTATAGTACTGCGGTAATGGAACACAACCCCGGAACCTACACCAACATTGAATATGATGACTACGCACACCAGTTCATACGGTACTTCATATCATTCAAAGCATGTATTGACGGGTTCAACCATTACCAGCCATTGCTTTTCCTCGATGCCACGTTCCTTAAAGGACAATTCAAAGGGTTTTTACTTGCCGCCACTGTGAAAGACGGGAACCAAGGTCAGTTCATTCAAACTTCCACAATGACATTGCAACATTGACATGCACCCAAACATATCACATGCATAATTTGTATTGTTGTCATTCACCTACTCTGCCAAATTTTTCATAACACACCTTATGTACCTAATAACATCAACCCCATAATTACTTCCGTTGTGCAGGGATATTCCTTTTAGCTTATGTGGTTGTTGACTCCGAAAACACAGTCAACTGGTCTTGGTTTCTTCAATATCTTGCCTAGGTGGTGCATGGGAACAGACCTCTCACATTCATATCAAATAGGAATCTCGGGCTGCTTGAAGCAATGCCCACCATATTCCCAAATGCAGAGCACGCTTTTTGTCTCCAACATTTGCAAAGGAATCTAAGGGATAGACTGTGGTACACAAACAGTATGCATCGAGCGGGTTTGGTAAGCAAATTACGCCATCATGCTTACGCACCAACTGTTACCGCCTTCAACCATAAAGTTGAACAATACCATAAATCAAGACGTGCAATAGTATCCGAATTCTTAGCAAATGCACCTCCACAACATTGGGCAAATGCATTTTTTAGGTACGCCACAATTGTTACTCACATCATTCACATGTACCAAACATATTAACATACATGTCGTATTTATTTTCCAAAAATGCCACCTTATTTACAGGGGGTGTCGTTACTGTGAGCTGTGTTCAAATGTTGCTGAATCATTCAACTCATGGGTGCGAGGAGCATGCAACCTCCCAATCACAAGAATGGTTGACAGTATTAGAGCGAAATTAATGCGACAAATGGCGAAGTGTAGACTTGTAGACCAAACATGGACTGACACAATATGTCCCAAAATGGAGTCTCGTCTTGAAAAAGCATTCAATGAAGGGAGGTCATGGAAAGTTAGCCAATCTAATGAGGACGTGTATGAAGTCCACTCTTTCTTGTCGGTCACTGTTGACATCGGACACCGCACCTGTTCATGTTTCAAATGGCAGCTCAATGGCTTTCCATGTTCTCATGCCATGGTTGTCGTACAGAAGAGCAGTCGGGATTTGAACACTTTGGTTGAATCGTACTTCCATGTCAGTGAATGCCGTTCAACGTACGACGCAACCATATTTCCAATTCCTACCGTGGAGAAACCGCCATTTAACCAACATGATTATGTTATCTACCCACCCGTCGTGAAACGTCCACCTGGTAGGCCAAAGAAGAAGAGAATTCTGTTGAAGGGAGAGCAAGTGCAGCAAATCAGATGCGGCCGATGTGGATGCATGGGGAACCATAACAGGAAAACGTGCAATGAACCAATTTAATGACGACGTCACAGTCGGACCCGTTTACAATAATACCTTAGCTAGTTAAATGTTTTGAACAAGCACTAAATATAAGTCATCCACATATACAATGTTGGCTGGAACAATTATATTTGCATGGCTTTTTTTGGGTAGTCGTGTGCGACGACACACGAACATTTTTCTATTTTTCTAATATTTAACAACATTTGGTAATCTCCGTTATTAATATCTTTTTCCCGTCAAGTAATTTTGCAAGTCTTAACGCCACAACATACGTGGTAGTATTGTCCCACACATTCATAAGTAAAAAAGCATCGTATTCCTTGACGCATTTGCTGGCTTTTTAAAAATGTTGTAACCACACCTAAATTTATGGTTGCGTGCAAATGTGTGGTGTAAGCAAGTTTCAATGTGTATATGTGGTTTGTGGAGGGGCAGAAGGTTAGAATGCCAAAAAATCACAGTTGCAACACTTGTTGGGTTACAAAGCCAACTTCGGGTGTTCGGTAGTTTTACGATGTAATTAGGGCTGGGTATAGGGTTATTTGACCCGCCCAAACCGCCCTACCCGATCAGAACCGTACGCGTGTGGGCGGTTTCGCAAACACATTAGGGTAGGGTGCGGTTTGGATTTTATACAAATTTCGGGTTGCGGGCGGGTTGCGGGTTTGACCCGCACCCGCCCAACCCGCCCGCATCAATTAATTAATTATTTTTTTTCCTCTTTCAAATCTGACCGTCCATCTCACCATCTCACTCATCTCATCTATAACAAACAAAACAAAAAACCCTAATCGTTGTCTCCCTCACTCTCTCAGTCTCATCTCATCACTATCTCTCTCACTTTCTCGTTGTTCATCTTCTGCACCGATCGTCTCACTCTCTCATCGCACCGATCGACTCACTCTCTCATCGCACTGATCTACTCACAGGTAAGCCTCTCTCTCTCTCTCTCTCTCTTAGTCTCTGTCTCTGTCTCTGTCTCTGTCTCTCGCCCCGATCTTTGATTTTTTTACAACATATATATATCAGATATCTCTCTGATTTGTCTCCCTCACTCTCTCATCTCATCAGTCTCACTCTTTGGTTTTGCATCTCTGCACTGATCGACTCACAGGTAAGCCTCTCTTTCTTTCTCTCTCTGATCTCTCATCTTTGCACTGATCGAATCTGTGTGTTTCTTTGGAAATAAATCTGATTTTTTTTTTGAAATTGAATCTGTAATCTGTGTATTTGTTTTGGAATTAAATTTGTTATATATTTTCAGGAATCTGTGTGATATAATGCATTCCTACAGGTCTGATTTTTTTTTCTGTAATCTGTGTTTTTTTGAAATTTGAATCTGTAATCTCTTAGTTGTTTTTTATTTTCAGGAATTTTGAATCTGTTATTAAAGTAAAATTAAATCTGAACAACATGTCTGCAACTTGAGAACTCTAGCTGACTGGATTTTGGGTTTTCTTAGAAAGTTAAACAATGTGTTGTCTAATTGAAGCTCCTCAAAAGGGTGGAAAATTTTGCTGTTTTGGCTCCTAGATATTTCAATTTAGGCAAGAAAAATAATTGGGGTAATCATGCATATTTTAACTCTTCAAATAATTTCTTAATGAATATGTGGATGGTTTTGTCTTTCTATCTGATTCCTATGATCTATTTTCCTTTCCTAGGACTCAAATCAGTCGTTAAAATTTCATGTAATTCTGCTAAGGTTTTTCTTAAACTTCTAGGAACACTTATGAACTGATTTCTTGATCGACTAAAGTTTAATTGCAAGTCACAGATTTACACCTTGGTTCCAGCTAGGCTGCTTATTTGCTTCCATAATGATCAGTAGAGATGTAGTTGAACATTTTTCCCACTTCATTTTCTCCCTCCCCTTTATGATCAAATATGCAGCTGTTATTAATGTCGGTCAGATTTTTAAAACTATTTAATTAATTTATTATTTTAACTTTTTTTCTAATATGTTTTTCAAATGCTATATCAGGGTTATATTGTTTTAAATAGACCATGGGCCTTTGTACAATGGCTGGAAAAAGCTACTATTGAAGAAGAGTGAGTGTCTTTTTATTAATGATTGAGTTACATTTTACATTCAGTAAACTCTAAATCTGTTTGTTTGCTACTGCCATAGATACATATTGATGGCAGAGCCTGATCACATATTTGTAAATCCACTTCCTAATTTGGCACATGGGGGGCTTTCTGCTGGCTTTCCTTTTTTCTACATCAAGCCCAAAGAACATGAGAAGATTGTAAGGAAGTTTTTTGCCAAGGAGAATGGCCCTGTAACAAATATTGATCCAATAGGCAATTCCCCTGTTATTATCAAGAAGGTAAAATCCATTCTCACTATTTACCTCCTAATAATTGGTTTGACTCAGTTTCCTATCACATGGCAGTAACTTCTGAAATACATCTTAATTCATGTTAAGTCTTAAACTATTTTGAGTTTACGGTGGCTTGTTGATTTTGGCTTCTATTGTTATTCTTTTTGTGTCTTTTTCATAAATGTCCAGGATACTCTAGAGAAGATTGCACCGACATGGATGAATATTTCTTTGAGAATGAAAGATGACCCAGAGACTGATAAAACATTTGGATGGGTGCTAGAAATGTGAGTAGAATAGAGAAAATAAATCACTTATATTGCAGTTGAGTTAAAATTTAGGAATGGTGAATTTTTTTGACATCTATATTTTCCTTTTTTGAACTAAGGTATGCTTATGATGTGCCCTCGGCTTTGCATGGTGTGCAGCATATACTTCGAAAAGACTTTATGATACAGGTTTTGAACCCTGCACTGTTAATCTCTTCTTAGGTTTTTCAATTGTAGTGGATTGATGAATCACAGATACAACATTATTATGTGCACATCAAAGCTTTCTTAAAAGTTCTTGCTATGTTGATTTTTCAGCCACCATGGATTTGGAAACTCGGAAAAATTTTATCATCCATTACACTTATGGATGTGACTACAACATGAAGGTAAAGTTTATTGTTCCATTCATATTCATTTACCTATTCATATTCATATTTTTTTTTTTTTTTTTTTTTGTATTTGGGTTAGGAATGATGAATGTAGAAATTTCAATGTAGGATTTTTTTTTGGGGGGGTTATGAATTATGAATGTAGGATGAATGCAAGTTAATGATGAATGTAGATTTTGAATGATTTGTTTAGGTTACGAATTGAATTTTTTGTGTTTTTTATTTTATAAGCTTTTTATAAGTTTTAATTCATTAATTATTAATGTTGGAGCATTTTAGAAAATATGAGTAAAAAGGTCCAAAATAAAGATTGACAAAATGGGAGGAAAAAAAAAAGGTTTAAAAATAAATTTTTGAAAAAAAAGTTCAATCCGCAAACTGCCCGCACATCTGCGAACCCAATCCGCACAAACCGCATTGCGGGCAATTGCGGGTTGACTTTTCCCTAAACCGCATAGATGCAGGCGGGTCCAAACCGAACCGCAAACCGCCCCAAACCGAACCGCGGACACCCCTAGATGTAATGGTCATTAAAAATGGTACTTTTCAACTCCAAACCTAAGTCATTAAATTCTGTACGTTACATATTTCATACCGGCTGGCCATCGCAAACTGCCACGCTGACCATAAAGTAACACACGTAGGTCAGTAGGAATGTTCGTGTAACTACTCCTGAACGAGCTTTGTGTGACAACAGTCTCAACAAATTACAATGTGAATCTATCCTACAAGCAGTCAAACTCAAACTTAAAACCCACACGTAACACATACACACATTCATTACCCCTTAAAACAAACACTTGCACACAACGCGTACTACGAATCATGGGTTGTTGACAACCCGTCAATGCCAACAAGAACATGTCAATGACACCCCAAACCATACGTGATATTTCACACACACAATTCACAACACATACACATCACCACAAAGTTAAAACATCAACAACTTCAATCCTCACAACATAGTTTCGTCATTAAACCATTTCAACACTTACTACGAATCGTGGGTTGTTGACAACCCGACAACGCGAACAAAAACACCTCAATCCATTCGTGAAATTTCACAAACAATTCGCAACACATACACATCAGCACAAAGTTAAAAAAATAACGACTTCAATCCCCACAACGCATTTACGTCATCAAACCACATAAACAAAATGTAACGTAAACTACACATATAAACCAAAACGTCAATATCAATCTGTGATTATGTCTATCAAAAACATCCCTATCATAAATCAACGCCAAACTGAAACTGCTAAACAACCAAAACATATGAACTATCCAAAAATAGGGAACTGTTAAATGTAATCGGGCATAACAATGTGTAGACGTCCCCCGAACGCCCCGGGAGGGTTTAGGTCCCGTTCTGTTCATTTGGGGTCACTACAGCTCGGACTCTCAAAATGTCACGGTTCTAAGTCTGAACCAAAGAGTCCAAATCCGGCAAATCGTTTTTGAGAAAAACAGATTTTTGAAAGAAGTGCCAAACATGGACTGCTTTGCCAGATACAGAGTCGCCACCTAAATATTTTATTTTGGGAAATTTAGGAAACCCTGACTCGGTGCCAAAAGGCCACGTGTCCGTCATCACCAAAGTTGCATCGGCTCGGGAACTTGGGTACGATTAGGGAAGGTCACTTCGTGAGCACCCCCGCTCGCCCGATCAAAGATCGGCCTCTTACTAACCATGATTCAGTTTTTGAAAACATTGTGAGTTCTTATAGCCGTTATTAACCTAGGTTACTATGTGATGCGCACAGCACATCAGTATAGAACCGGGTCGCCCGAATTGGAATAAAACAATTTCAACGTTTGTTTTTGAAAAATGAGTTTGCTTACCCGCAGGTAGGCATGAAATATTTTGATGATTCATTCCAATCAAGATTAACCCATACCTCTACCACATGCATTTCAAGCTAGCAGAGAATAATAATGATAAGCACATAGCCTTCATGGTAAGGGCATGCTATATGGCATTCACTTCACATACTTTTGATCACGACATTGCAAGGATGCTAAAGCATAAAGCTTACCGAGTACTCCAAGCCAAAATAGGAACTACATTAGAAATCATGCATGATCCTAAGTGTACAGAAATGCCTAATGCAACACATACAAAATGCAATTATAGTAGGCTCGGCTATTCTAAGATGGCATATGAAATGTTACAACTATCATGTATTCAACTTTGAAATTGAAAGTACAATGCAGTTAGTATGATGCGCCGAGCCCGGTGCATGCAAAACAGATGAATGAATGCAAACATGTTGTTATACTGTATGCTAATTTAAATATGCCCTAATCTAACCATCATAAGCGGATAAATAAAAGGGAGAAAGACGTGGGGTTGGAAGACATACATCACACTCACGCACACTTATTACAGTTGTGCCCTCACTCGGAGGGTCCGAATAAATAATACAGTCCGAATATTACAGTCCCAGATAAAAGAATATTACAGTCCAAAATAATATTACAGAATTCTAATTAATTAATGAATTAACTAAGAAAGCAGGTAAAACTGGCGTGCAAGCCAGGGGCTGTCTTGCTTCTGATGGACGATGCATGTCCGGGCCGTCTTGCGCGGAAATCCACCGGAATGCCCCAATTAGCCTCTGTTGACACCTGTTCTTGAAATGCGTGCTGAGCCCAAAAAAAAAAAATTGCTGATTCTTCGTTTTGCTGCAACAGAGAGCAGGAAAGGGGCATAGCAATGTATTTGCACAAATATATGCATGTCTCGATCCTCGTGCCACCAATCACGCATACCGAGGCATGATGGCCGAGGAGTCAAAATGCACAACTCAATATAGGATGAATGCACATGAAACTACAGCTAAAACCTAACTCCATCATGGATAATCCGGAGTGTCGGTAACTGGGGAATTGAGACACATTCCGTCACTCGGAGTACGAAATGTACCTCGTTTCCCGTGCCCGGGCTAACTCCTACTCCAGACACAATGCAATATGCATGATATGCATGAAATGCAACTAAGATATAATCCTAACATACAGAATGCTATGCAATGAGATGCCTCGAAGTACGTGCACACGGGCACGCAAACCGAGGCGATGACAGAAATGATGAAAATGAGATGTCTCGAAGTACGTGCACACGGGCACGTAAACCGAGGCGATGACGGAAATGATGAAAATGAGTTGCCTCGAAGTACGTGCACACGGGCACGCAAACCGAGACAATGATAGAATGCTATGAAAATGAGACGCCTTGAAATGCGTGCACACGGGCA
>NW_021026258.1:397769-535162 GCF_004153795.1 Camellia sinensis
AGGGTTCGGAAGTCCGGAGGCAGGGCTTACGGCCGCGACTCGGAAACTTCTGAACGAGCACATTATGCAACATCACCAAGCGCTCAATCGGTGACGTCTGAGTCTTAAGCTCGGTCAAAAATGGGGTGTCTACACAATGTTACTTCAAAAATACTAACTTAACACTACTGCTACAATTATTCATTGTCCATAGTTACGTTATTTTAACCCAAATGTCGTCACCCCACCAGTCGGCCCATGGTGCTCGCTACGCCACGTACAGGATCACTTACGAAAACCCTTACTATGTTTGATCGCAAAACACTGTAGTTACCGCCTTTCAAAGAGCGCCCCACCTCCATGTGATGCAAATATTGCCGCATTATAGCACAAACGATGATTGCACAGCCCATGCTACAACAAAAACACACTTCTGTTACGTCAATACCATACGTATCACATAATACACAACTTCAGCATCATTACGATTGAATCTGATTCGCTTACCTGTCCGGACGTTGCTGGGGGCACTCGACGACTGATTCCACTGTCATGTCAAACTCTTGCGTTCCAACCATTTGTTCTAACCCATGCGCTACCATTGATTGCCGCTACACGTCTGTGACAATGTTTTTCTGCACAATGTCATACAACCAAAACAGAAACAATTACTTAACACTTCATTAATATTACAACCCGTGCAAATAATCCACAAGTGAAATTAACTCACCAGTTTAATAGCCTCGGCATAATGAACCCCACCGGTCCCAGACCTATTCCGCATGGAATTATAATGCTTCCAACTTCCATCCTCAGTGTCGTACACCAGTAAAGACCAGTGCCCTAGGTGGCATAG
This sequence comes from Camellia sinensis, assembly GCF_004153795.1. Classification (NCBI taxonomy): domain Eukaryota; kingdom Viridiplantae; phylum Streptophyta; class Magnoliopsida; order Ericales; family Theaceae; genus Camellia; species Camellia sinensis. The sequence continues at coordinate 398,605 of NW_021026258.1, forward strand.
GGGAAAATGTATGTAATGCGCACCCCTACCAGCGTGTAAATTAGTAGTCAAATATTTGAACCTTATGTCCACATTCTCACCTTTCATCACATCCTGCACACGACCACCATCAGACTGTACAAAAACCAAAATCAGCATACTCACAAAACCAACCGACATATGTGACTAATGGGAACAAAAACAAATACATACCCAGCAGATGCTGCTGAAGAAATAAGAATTTTTCGGGAAATCTTTTCCCACATTCAACTTTTCTTGCTCGTCAAATAGCACCTCTGCGTACGCGTCAATAACCTACAAACACATATGCTCACCGAACAAACTAATCAGAACCTGACTCACTCAGACAATTACAAATACAAAATACATAACGTAACACTTACATTTTCCCTAACACCTTCATGTTTCACTATTGCTTGAACGCCAGAGAAGTATACGGCATTCCCATCTTTCCGTCCTACCCACATAACAACCTTTCCAACAAGTTAAAAAAAATAACATTAATATATACACATGTGACCAACATAATGCATTTGACAGTACTTGGTAAAATACACAAACATAATAGCAGTACGCACCTATCACTATATTTGTCATAGGCAGAAGTGATAACATCTTTCTCTCGTTTTGACATCATCTTCCACACTATATTCCGATCTATGATTCCAAATCCTGTGAATATCTTCTTCCCATCCGCTATTGTCTCGACATCAATCGCATCCTCACATTGCAAACCTACCACATCACACCCAACCCTAACAAACATTGAACTGCAATATTTCTTTCCCACCTTACGCGTCCCACCCCATACATCTGGGTACTCATACCCTGGTGTAGACACCCTATTTTTGACCGTCCTCAAGACTTGGTTGTGCTTGCAGGTACATCCAGCCACAAGTTCGATTGCTCGTCGGGTATTCGACTTTCGCGGCGGAACGTCACAGGTTCGGGCTTTCCAGACCCTGTATCCTTTCTGTCCCATTCTTGGACCATGACTTGGTCTTTTTAGAATGTGCTATTTGGTGCACTGCCGGCTACCTTTTGGACCTGCTGGCCCCCACTTTGTTGCTGCCGGCCATTGATTGAGCCTGCCGGCCATCAATGAGCCACTGCCGGCCATCCCTGATGGCCGGCAGCACCCCTGTCTCAGCAGGTTTCACTCCAGATCTTTTGAGCAAGCTGGAATCCTTTTATCTACCCTCCATACACGTGTATGGAGGGATGAAGCTCTTGCCAAGCTTTTTAAAGAAGCTTTGCATTGCTTTTCTTCTATATAAGGAGAGAGCCTCTCTCCTTAGCAGAGGTTCAGCATTTTGAGAAGAAATATATATATATCTCTCTCTCTCTCTCTATATATATATATATATATTGTTGTTCATTTGTGCCTTGAAGTCCATTTTCCTTGCACTTTTACACTACAACACTTAGAGATACACCACCATCTTTGGGTTGAGGTTCTTGGAAGGACTTCTTGAGCTCTAAAAGTGAGGTTTTACCCCCTGAAGTAGCTGGTTTCGAAGTTGATCTTCAAAGGTGAGTTTCTTTCCTTTTTTAGCACTTTTTGTATCTCATTTTGGCCATCCTTGCATATTGTTTTAGGCCTTGCTTTCAACTGAAAAAAGTCTTTTATTTAAGTGTTTTTGAAGTTTGTTTAAGGTCTTTTTGCTGTTAAGGGTCTTCAACCCTCTTGTTGGCTTTGTTTAGCCTTGTTTTGAGCCATGCCTTAAGGCCTTTGAGCTAGACTTGGTTTGGCCTTCTAACCACTGAAATCCAGTGGATTTTCAGTGGTAGGCATATGGTTTTGAGGGCTCAAATCAGAAGGGGTGGTCCCCTCTCTTTTGGTTTTTATTTGCTTACATTTTTGGCCTTCCAAAGGAGCATGCCTCTCTGTACTTTTGAGGCTTTGTTCAGGATTTTTTTTGTGACTTTTAGGACCTACCTTGGCTCTGTCCATGGTTGGTTTGGTCACCTTTTGCATGCATCTTGTATGTGTAGTGTAATCCCATTTGTAGCTCATCAAAGTAGCATGTTTGCCTAGCTTGTGTTGAGTCCATTTCAGTAGGTTTTTGGTGATGTTTTACCATGCCTTAGATCTGTTTTGAGTTGGTTTTGTCACTCCATGCATTTATGATACACTTGTAGTGTAAATCTCATAAACTAGCTTTATATGCTTCTTGCTTTAGCATGTCATCCTAGCTTATGCTCAGTCCCTTTCAGCATGTATTTGGTCATCATTTGGCATGTCATGACTCTATTTTTTTCTGGTTTGGTTGTATTTTGCATGCTCTATATACTTATAGAACAAATCTTACTTACTAGCTTTATGTGCATGATGCTTTGACTCATCATCCTAGCATATTTTGGCTTTGCTCCAGCATGATTTTGTTCTTATTTTGAGATGTTTTAACACTTTTTCAGGCTTCCATGGCCATATCACTCATGCTTTGTATAGCTATAATGTAAATGCTTAAGCTAGTCTTGGGTTTTGAAGCCCCTACTATGCCATACATGTGATGTTTGCATGCTTTGCCATCATTTCAAATGTTATTTCAGTCCATGAAATGTAGTCATACACTTGCATTTGACATGCTTTTAATGCCTTGGAGGCTTGGCTCTTTATCTCTCAAGAATGAACTTTTGTGCATGCCATTGAGCCTAAGCCTTTGGCTCATCATATCAGTGCATTTTGGTCTTGTTATACCAGATGTAACTCTGTTTTATGTTATCCAAGTCATGCCATGTTTGGTTTTAATAGGTGTAGTGCATTGCCTCTTTTGTAGCCTTGCATGCTCCTTGTTTTTGGCCTTCTGTTCTAGCTTGTGTTGGCTAGCTTCGAGCTTGTTTTTGGTCTTGTTTGGACCTGCCTTGGAACTGTTTTAGGTTCCCTTAGCCCTTTGGGGCTTGCTTTGTATGGCCATGGCTTAAGTTCCTTTGCTAGTTCTTAGATTTTGAGCTTCATGCATGCCATGCTTGTGTTATGTGTGTGATTTGGCATCATTCCTAACGTCATTTTAGAGCATGTAGTATTGTCATACTTGCATGCTTTTTACTCCTTAAGTGTGCTTAAGAGTTGCATCTTTATGCCTTAATTCTTGGGCCCATTGGCATGCATGCTTGTGTAGCATTTTGTACCATCAATTCAGTACCTTATGGCCACTGATTTGGGCATATCTGAGGTCTGCCTATCTTGGTTTAAGACCATCCTTGCATGTTGTTGCATGCTTGTCTTGCATATTGTTGTATGCTTGCTCCATCTTTGCATGTTGTCGCATGCTAGTTCCATTACATGTTGTTGCATGTTTATTACACTGCATTTTGCATGCTTAAGTCATATTGCATGATTGCATGTTCGAGTTAGCATTGAGTATGCCATGTAGTTGCATTTTGCATATAGTCATATTGCATGTTTGCCATGCTTGCTTTGCATTGTCGTTTGGATTAAAGTGTTAATCCGAACACGAGGAACGAGGGGCGTTTCATACTTCAAGTGATGAAACGTATCTCAATTCTCGGTTGCCGACGCTTTTGATGGTCCATGATGGAGTTCTAGGCACTTATGTGTTTATTTGTGAATTTATTTCATATTGATTTGCACAAGTTGGATCGTTGGCCATCATGCATCGGGATGCGTGATTGATGGTCGTGGATCCGACTATGCCTCTTCCTTGATATTTTGAGATGATATGGGGTGGCATAATGCGTACATATTCTTGGAAGACCCTCCATTTTCTCTGTTTTGTGCTCTACTACAACTTGGTGCCCCAGCACATCAGTGGCCGGCAGTGCCTTGCAGATGGCCGGTAGTGCCTTGTTGTTGGCCGACACCCCTTCATTTTTGGTCGGCAGTGGCTCCCCCTGGCCGGCAGGCCACTGATACACTCCCCAGCATGTTTTTGGTAAGACCCAGCAGCAGCAGGAATTCCTTGAGGACACCCTGCAGACAGAGCCTCTAAAGAGCAATCGGAGAGTGTTTCGAGGCGAGAAACCGAATGCGAACATGCATACCCTTCTGCTTCTGTGAACAGAGTTGGAGCAGCTTTATTTGTTGCTTTCTCATTTTGTAATTAGTTAATTTGTTAAGTAATTAAGTGTTGTAATAATTAGTTGTAACTAGTTATTCAATTCAGTTATGTAATAATTAATTAGCTTGTTAGTTAGTTAACTAGCCAGCATGTATTATTTATTCGGACCCTCCGTTGAGAGGGCCAATTTTGTAATAAGTGTGCGTGCGTGTGTGCATGTCTTCTAACCCCACATCTTTCTCCCTTTTACTTATCCACTTTTGTTGGTTAGTTTTAGGTCATTTTTCAATTAGCATACTTATGCTTTGCATGTTTGCATCCGTTCATCTGTCTAGCATACTTATGCTTCGCATGTTTGCATCCATTCATCTATCTTGCATGCACCGGGCTTGGCGCATCATACTAACTGTATCGTATTTCAATTCCAAGTTAAATACATGTATCAATTGCTGCATCTTATATGCCATTTTAGAATAGCCGAGCCTATTTCTAGTTGTATTTTGCATGCGTTGTATTAGCCATCTTAACATGAACTAGGATCATGCATTGATTACTAACTAGCTCTTGTTTTGGCTCGGAGTACTAGGTAAGCTTTTATGGTTTAGCATACTACATGTGTGTTATTGATCGCCATGATAGCATGTGTACCATGAGGCTAACTGCTTATGTGTTTAACTACCTGAATGCCTGTGGGTGAAGGTTGGATTACTTAAATTGGAACAATTCATTGAAATCCGTGTTTTAACCTACTTGCGAGTAGCAAACTTCAAATCATTTCCAAACAAATGGATATGCGATGCTTTGTTCCAAATTAGGCGATCTAGTCTATACTTGTTTTGTTGTGAGCATCACATGGTAATTCTAGCTAATTAACAGGAATAAGAACACATGTGTTTTCAAAAACTAGATATCATGTTTAGTATAGGCCGATCTTTGATCGGGCAAGCAGGGGTGCTCATAGATGACCTTCCCCAATCGTACCCAAGTTCCCGAGCCGAGACAACTTTGGTGATGACGGACACGTGGCCTTAGGCAACAAGTCAGGGTTTCTTAAATTTCTCCAAAAATAAATATTTAGGTGGCGACTCTGTATCTGGCAAAGCAGTCCATGTTTGGCACTTCTTTCTTAAAAATCAGTTTTCCAAAACGATTTGCCGGATTTAGACTCTTTGGTGATTTATCAATCTCACATCGCACATTGTGAGATCAGATTAAGAACCATGACAATTTGAGTCCGAACTGTAGCATGAAGCCCAGGGACGCATCTACAATTTCTGGCGACTCTTCTGGGGACTTTGAGAACTTGACTCGAACTCATGATATCTTGTTTTGACTACACTTTTGTGTCTCTTTGCATTGCATTTGCATTGGTGTGCCTAGGACACCGTGTTTTGCCGTATGCTATTCCTGAACGATTTGCCGGAAGCTTGCTTTGAGAAGCGTGTCATAAGGCTGACCGGTTGCGGGCTCTGCCACGACGGGAACACAAACCCCGGTTTTTACCGGGGCACCCCTTTTGACCATTCAACCTAGTGCATATCGGAATCCATAGTGACTATTCCAAACTAGGACAGGTTGCTTACCCCTTTTTAGGTTGTTTGAAACCGCTGCATGCGTAGTGAAACCCTAGCTCTTGACAAAATAGGACAGGGAAACCCTACCCCAACATAGGGGTTTTTGGCTCTCATTTGCTTGCTATGTGCTTTTTGAGTTGGCCTCTACAGGAATGCACGTATCAGTTTGCAAGTCTGGGTATCAGGCCTGACGGCATCAGTATTTTGAGAATCAGTTATATCTGCGGGTATCAGATTCAGATTTGGGACAGTGATTTTGGGGAACAGTAATCAGTGGTTGAGGACAGTTCTTTCAGCTTTTGTGTGTGCCAACTGTGTGTTGTATTTATTTAAGTTGTTATGCTGTCCATTTTTCTTTTTATTATGCTTTATTTATCTTTTTGCAAGGTAGTTTAGCATAATTGCATCCGACCAGGTAGATATTCCCCGAGCACTCTAGGTTAGAGGTCGTAGACTTAATCGATCCAGGGATCTGGTTGACGGACAAGAAGTGTTCCTTTCTGTACCCCCGGTTGCTAGACGGAGGTCAAAAGGGCGCAGTATATCAGTACAACGGTCGCCAGATCAGTGGTCTACCCCATTAGTGAATAGTCAGACTGAGGTCTTAGTTTCTATTACAGGGACAGATATACTGATTATTCAGATAGATCCGTACCATATGGCAAGCTTAGAGGAGATGGTGCGTTACCTCTAAGAAAGCATGAAAACTATGCAGTAGGACGCTGCTCGTCAAGCAGAATCTGCCAAACAGCAGGCCGCGATCGTGACCCAACAGGCAGAATTAATCACTAGGCTACAGCAGCAAGCTGGAGCATCTGCTTCACACCAGGTTCTTCCCCCACCGAGAGTTCCCATACTCGGGGAGACAACTAACGTCCAGGATGATACGAACATTCCAATCGCGCCGGCTTCGCCCTCGGTTTTACCCTAGCTGTCCAAAACACCCACCAACCTGCCAGATTCTCCCTTTGAGTTCGAGACAGACCCCACAGCATTGAAAGTAAGCAAGCTTGAAAAGCTGTTCAAGAAGTCTCAAAGGGCTCATTCCATTCCGGATATTGAGGATGGGTACACCGACTCGACCGTGACGCTGTCGGACTGTTTTAAGATGCCACATATTGACCGCTTTGACTGGTCGGGGGACCCTATGGTGCATTTGCGACTGTTTTCAGACATTCTAAGGCCGATGGGCCTCTCTAGATTATAGAAGCTTTCCTTGTTGGCCAGACCTTGTCAGGTGTAGCGGCCATTTGGTATGCAAAATTGGAAGATTCCGTCAAGAGGAGTTGGGAGGAGATGGCTGAGGCCTTCATAGCTCAATACTCAAACAATACACAGATCGAGATTACGACCCGTGATCTTGAGACAACCAGATAGGAGCCAAAGGAGAGTTTCTCTGATTTTGTAACCCGGTGGAGGCCCAAGGCCTCGATGATGACCATCAGGCCAGTTGACAAAGATCAAATACGGATGGGTGTGCGCAACCTCCAGCCCAAGCTTATGCAGAAGATGATCGTTCTCCCTCTCCCCACCTTTGTAGACCTACACGAGATAGGGGTACAGATCGAGGATGCTACGAAACAGGGTCTGATTGACCAAGACCGAGAGCAGCCCAAGAGGGCATTCAACCGCAGTTCGAATGCAGGCACAAGCAGTGCTGCAGCTGGCAGATCTCCAGATGTAGGAATGGTTACCACCACCACCCCGAAAACCCTTGCAGTTACGCCATTCACCGGTGCGTCCGGAAGTAGCTCACAAACAACCAAGTATTCCCCCCGAAGTCCAAGAACCTTCACCCCACTGTACATGCCCTCGTCCAAAGCTCTGGGGGTTTTGATCAGAAAAGGGCACTTAAAGCCCCTAGAGCTGCGGCCACTACCAGACAGGCTCCCTGCTTCCCATAACCTGGCCAAGTACTGCGTCTATCACCAGCAGCATGGTCATGACACTGACCAGTGCTTTCGGTTGCGTCATGAGATTCAGGATCTCATCGACAATAGGGTGATCATGCCCTCGGAAAAACCAAATGTCACAACTAACCCTCTCCCACCACATAACCAAGCTCCACCTCTTAAACGCATCAATTTCATCCAAACTGGGGTTGTGTCATACGACTCCAGCATATATATCACCCCTTCTCACCTACCCAAGCCGGAGGTGTTCATTCCTGACAGCACGACTTGTGCGTGTTGGACATCTCCCAAACCCAACCAGAAACGGTGGTGGTAACTATCAGAGATGGAACTGGGTCAACTGTGAGAACAGACGGGGATGAGTAGTCAGAACCTGAGAGCTCTGCGAGTTTCAAGTACAACCCGAGCGGCTACATTGCATCAGTAGACCAGGCTAGGCCGAATGTGGAATTGCCAATAGGGGCAGAGATTTGTGTAGCACGAGAGGATGGACCTGATCAAGGGCTAGATGATCTAGCAGATCTGGAAGAAGACCTTGCGAATCTGTAATTCTTTGAAGAACAGGATTCGGGGGACGTGGCAGTCAATTGGTTTGATGGAGCAGCAGAAACTATTGGATGGCTTGACGACCAACCAGATGTTGAGGAACAAACTCAGTTAGAACAGAGTCCGCCAGGGACGGAGTCATCAACAGTGGCCGGAAGGGCCGGGAATTAGAATGCGCCGCTGGAGAGCACTGGTGATAATAATTTTGCTCGGGACCAGAGCATTTCGAGTATAGAGGACATTGAACAGCAAGCCGCACTGAAATAGTTCGAGCGAGAAAGGACCAAGGATTCTGAAAGAGTCAGAAATGCTAAAGCCCCTGAGGGGACAGAACGTGTTGTGAGCACGGGAATAGAAGTTACTGTGGGTACAAGAATAGTTGTAACGGTGCCAGACAGGTGTCTGTCAGTTGCCGATGGCATGTGGTGGGAAGATGATGACTTACGTCTTGCCCACACAGATGACGATTGAGGACAAAGCCAACCAGATGATACCTGGTATGTGAGTGAAGTAGACCACATGACTAGGAGCGGGCGGTATTTTAAGCCCCCGCACTTAGATCAACTAGAAGCGTCCAGGAAGGACAAGGAGGTGGAGAAACAAAAAGAGAAGTTACTCGAAGAAGAGGCTGTGCTGAAACAGTTGAAGAAGATACAGGCAGACATCTCCATCTGGGGACTGCTTATGGCTTCACGAGTTTATAGACAGGCTGTCCTTTCGGCAATGGATAAGGCCAAACTCTCTATAGATACCACACCTGAACAGCTGGTAGAGCTGGTCTTTCCGGGAGGAGTTTCCCCGACGTTGACCTTTTCTGACAAGGAGCTGTCACCTGAGGGCGCAAATCACAACAAACCGCTCTACATCTCTGTGGAGTGCAGAGGCAAGTGGGTACCGGTAGTTCTTGTCGACACGGGATCCGCCATCAACGTATGCCCATTAAGGACAGCATATGTAATCGGGTCGAAACCCGTAGACTTTGTGCCAACCATCCAGGTGATAAGGGCATATGACAATACAAGCAGGCAGGTAAAGGAGACCGTATAGATTTAGACCCAGGTTGGTCCAGGACAACACGATGTTGACTTTCATGTCTTGGACGTTCCCGCAACCTTCAATCTATTCCTAGGGCAGTCGTGGCTGCACCAGGTGAGGACGGTCTCTTTCACCCTGCATCAGATGTTGAAATATGCCCACGAGAAGGGGGTGGCTATCGTTTTTGGGAATTCGTCGATTCATCCGTCACCAGACGTGTCTACACCGATTTTGGAAATCGAGCACGGCACGAAGGATGTGTTCCTATCAGGATTCACTTTAGCCGAGGCCCAGGTCGTTCAGAACATCTTAGCTATTGATGAGGGATTGTATGTCAGCGCATAGTCAGTGTACCTCATGAACAAACTCCAACACCTCCCCGGGATGAGACTAGGAAGAAGTGGCCGGAAAGGCATTACAGTAACGGCCGAGGTGCCGCACAACCCGCATACCTTTGGTTTAGGCTATCTGCCCACCAAAGAGGACTGGGTAAGGAAAGGCAAAGCAATGGCTGGAAGAGCCAAAGCCAAGTAGACCGGGAAGCGTTTTGATTTGATGCATCGGCCTATTCAGGGCACCCTAAACGGACGCTTCGTCTGGGAGGGGGAAGACTTTCCATTCTGCGGCTTCCCAGAGCCATGGTTGAACGCAGAAAAGAGGCGCATGCTGGGATTTGAAATCTTCTTCGACTTGCAATTATCCGGGGATGATGTCGCTGAGGAGCAGACAGGTCCATCAGCTGAGGTCGAGCAGTGTAAGGAAGTGGATTCTGAGAACGTCGAGTTTGAAATAGGGGTAGCATTGGCTTGTCTACTATCAAATCCTCCGATTGTCCATGAGTGCTTGGGGGATGATCTCTCAGTGTCTATGATTGGGAATGAAACGACCGCGAGCCCATCTTCAAACATTTTGGATACATCCGTCGCACCCTCCCTTGTCTGGCAGTACGAGGAGGGATTCTTATCGAGTAGCACCGGGTCAGGTAGTGAGCCGGAATCTAATTCCACTGAGTCCGTAGGGTCGGAATCAGGTTCCAGCTCGTCTGAGTCTGAGTTCGGTATTCTTGAGGGTGATAACCCGGATACCACAGTCCTGTCTAGGTCGTCTTTTTCTTTCTCTTTTGAGTCTGTTGTAACAGAAGAATCAGATGGACTGGATGAAGTGATTAATGAGAATGGAATAGCTGTGGCTTCTGAGTACTTTTCTGTGCCTTTGATTTATTGTATTAATCAGGACTTTCAAAATTTCGATGAAAACGACGAGGAAGAAATTTCTCCGGTTTTAAAATATTTGCTTGAACAAGAGCATGAGAGGTTTGTAAAACCGCTGGTTGATGAAATCACCCAAATTAATGTTGGTACTGAGAAGGACCCACAGCTGGTTCAGATCGGGTCCACGTTGTCTTCGGAGGAGCGCAAGGGCTTAGTCGCTTTATTAAAAGATTTCAAAGATATTTTCGCGTAGTCCTACGAAGACATGCCTGGAATCGATCCTGAGATTGTACAGCACCGGATCCCTTTCGACCCAGAGGCCTGACCTGTCAAGCAGAAACTCAGAAAAATTCTCCCAAATTGGGCTATCAAGATCAAAGAAGAGGTCACCAGGCAAATTGACGCAGGGTTCCTGCTGGTATCCGAATACCTAACTTGGTTAGCCAACATAGTTCCAGTGCCGAAGAAGGACAGTAGAATTTGGGTATGTGTGGATTTCAGGGATCTAAATAAAGCCAGTCTGAAGGACGACTTTCCTCTGCCGCATATCGATGAGTTAGTAGATTTTACCGCGGGGCATGCATTGCTCTCATTCATGGATGGCTTTTCGGGCTACAATCAAATTGTAATGGCACCCGAAGACCGGGAGAAGATTGCTTTTACCACCCCGTGGAGGATCTATTGTTATAGGGTGATGCCATTTGGGCTGAAGAATGCTGGAGCTACATATCAATGGGTTGCGACCACGATATTGCATGACATGATCCACAAAGAGGTTGAGGTGTACGTGGACGACATGATTGTCAAGTTCAAGGAAAGAAAGGGCCACTACACCGCCTTGCAAAAGTGCTTCCAAAGGATCAGAGAATTCTGATTACGGCTGAATCCTCAGAAATGTACGTTTGGTGTTACAGCAGGAAAAATGCTGGGGTTCTTGATCACACAAAGGGGCATCGAAGTCGACCCTTCCAAAATCAAGGCCATCTTAGAAATGCCACCACTAAGGACTGAAAAGGAGGTGCGAGACTTTTTGGGTAAAGTGCAATTCATAAGACGGTTTATCTCAAAATTAACCTTGACTTGTGAACCACTCTTTGGTCTCCTGAAGAAAGGAACGAAGTTCCAATGGGACGGCCGATGCCAAACTGCTTTTGAACAGATTAAGCAATACTTACAGAACTCACTTGTGTTGTCACCACCTGAGCAGAGGAAACCATTGATCTTGTATCTTTCAGTGATTGAAACTACAATGGGCTGCATGCTTGCACAGGAGTCTGAGGACAAAGTAGAAAGAGCCATCTACTATCTGAGCAAGAAAATGCTGGATTACGAGACCCGCTATACTCTACTGGAGAAGGCTTGTTTGGCCTTGGTATGGGCTACCAAGAAGCTGTGGCACTACCTGTTAGCTCACTCTGTAATGTTGGTTTCAAGATTAGATCCCATCAAATATCTCTTCGAGAAACTAGCACTTAAGGGTAGGCTAGCCTGTTGGTTGTTTTTGCTTTCTGAATTTGATCTGAAGTATGTGACGCGCAAGTCAGTAAAAGGAAGAGTGGTAGCGGAGTTCCTTGCCGATCACCCAGTTGAAGGGGATGAGGCAGTTGAGTACCTGTTCCCAGACGAGGTCATTCTACACATCGAAGAAGAATTTTGGACGATGTACTTTGACGGAGCATCAAACCAATACGGGTATGGGATAGGAGTATTGCTGATAGCGCCTGACAATTCCCGTATCCCTCTAGCATTCAAACTCTGTTTCAAAGTATCGAACAACGAAGCAGAATATGAGGCGTGCATTGCTGGTTTAGAAGCTGCCCTAGAGCTAGGGGCAAAACGGTTGGATGTCATCGGGGACTCGAACCTTGTTGTATCTCAAGCTAAAGGAGATTAGAAAGTCAAAGAAGAAAAGATTAGAATTTACCACCAGACCTTGGACTTACTGATTCCTCGATTTGAGAAGCTGAACTTTGCTCATCTGTTAAGAGAGAACAACAGGTTCGCAGATTCACTAGCAACTCTATCTTCTATGATAGACATCTCTTTCGGAGTCCGGATGCGTCCAATCATCATTGACCAGAAGTTTGTGCCGGCTTATGAGTTGATTGCTGCCATAGATAAGGTTCAAGATGAGAATCCCTGGTATTACGATGTTTGGAACTTCTTGGAGAAAAAGGCGTATCCACCAGGGGCAAATGCCAAAGATAAAAAGGCAATTAGAAGAATGGCCGCTCAGTTTATCATCTACGGGGGTAAACTGTATAAGAGAGGTCATGTGGGAATGCATAAGCTATGTGTTGACACTGAAGAATCGAAGCGCCTGATGGAGGCCATCCATGGAGGAGAGTGCGGAGCGCACATGAACGGGGGTGATGCTAGCCCGAAAAATCCTTAGACAGGGTTACTACTGGTCCACTATGGAGGAGGATTGTATTGGCTTTGTTCGGCGATGCCACAAATGTCAAATCCATGCAAACCGCATGAATATCCCACCGTTTAAGCTGTACAACATGACTTCGCCATGGCCGTTTTTAGTTTGGGGGATTGACGTGATCGGAGCTGTCACTCCAAAAGGGTCCAATGGGCATGAGTTCATTCTGGTCGCGATAGACTATTTTACAAAGTGGGTTGAGGCCCAATCTTATGCGGTGTTGAAGGCTTCACATGTTACGAAGTTCATCAGGAACAACATCATTTGTTGCTATGGGGTCCCAAATGAGATCGTTTCAGACAATGGTTCCCATTTCAAGAAGAAGGTGATTGACTTGTTGGAAAAATACAACGTGACTTTTCATAAGTTGTCTACGTATCGGCCGCAGACCAACGGAGCAGTTGAGGCCGCCAACAAGAACATCAAACACATATTGCAAAAGATAGTGGAGACCTACCGAGACTGGCCAAATAAGTTGTCATTTGCTCTGTGGGGCTACCAGACTTCAATTCATACTTCTACTGGAGCAACTCTGTATTCCTTGGTTTACGGGATAGAGGCTGTTCTGCCTATTGAAGTTGAGGTTCCATCCTTGCGAGTATTGGCTGAGTGTCAGATAGCTGTGGCAGATTGGCAGCAGAGCAGGTTCGAAGAACTAATGTTGTTTGATGAAAGAAGGCTGAAAGCACTGTACCATGTTCAGGGTTATCAACGCAGAATTGCCAGGGCTTTTAACAAGAAGGTTAAGTCCAGGAATTTGAAAGAGGAAGATTTGGTGTTCAAGGACAACCGAGCTCCCATCCATGACCCTAGGGGTAAGTTCAGACCTAATTGGACCGGCCCTTACATTATCAAGTCTATTTGGTCAGGCGGAGCTGTCGTTCTGATGAACCTAGATGGCCTAGAGTTCTCCCGACCGATCAACATGGACAGGTTGAAGAAATATTACCCCTGAGTGACTCGCTAGGCCGAAAACCCGAAAGGGCGACCTAGGCAAAAGTTAGAGCATAAAAAATTTGAAATTACAAAAACTGAGCTCGCAAGGTCGAAAACCCGCAAAGGGCGGCCTTGGCAAAAGTTAGAGCGCAAAAGGAGAGAGTAAATACACGAGTGAACCCAAGTCAAACTATGTAAGGCTTGATTCCCATCTTTGGGATACGTAGGCAACTTCATCCTGAAGTCCAGCCATAAACACTTCCCCGATCAACTTTGTCCATGTGATCATGTTTGGTCATCTTTCTTCATTCAACATTCAAGAGCTCGGTTGTGACTCCAGTGCAGTGCCATTCAAACTAGGGGCAACTTTCCAGTTGCTAGGATCCGGGGTTGTACATTTCAGTGATAGATCTCAGGCATGTCCAGTTTTGATCCATATCGAAAATGGTTTTGAAAAGTTTTAATAAAAGTTGATTTTGTTCAAATTAATCTTTTTACAACTTAGACTATTTTTGGACCAAACGGAAAATTTTCAGTACCCACAACCTTCAATTTCATTGATTTCAATATAGAGTTCTCCTACTCTTGAATACAAATTGAAGTTGCTTTTTTTATTTCATTCAAAAGAAAACTTGAAAGTTTTGATTAAGGCAAATAAATTCGGGGCATAAGTCAGGTGTTCCTGCCTCTCCTCCCAGAGCTTGTGGAAGCCTCTGACGCCAAAGTGGGCCCTACCTGTGCCTCTTCATTGAGCCAATCTAGGCACTCATCAGAAAGGGTACAGCTGCAAACAGGAGCAGGAGCAGGAACCAGAAGCTCTCTTGTCCTCCAGGCGGTGGCATACCGAGCTACCTACGTGCCTCGAACCAGAAATGTAGTAGGGTACTCTATCCCCTCCTCCGGGCAAGTCTGATCTTGTCCAAACTGACGTCGAAATCAGAATGGAAAGTAGAACACGCAGTGTGTCAGGCCAACCAACTGGATCCCGGGTTGACGGGTCATGCTATAACTCATCACCGATAGATTGAGCCAAGGGCAGCGCTAAGCAATGTCAGTAACGGACAAGCTACATATCCGGTTGAACCACCATCCCTCATCCGGGGCATCGACTAGACGTCGCCAGAAGAAGTAGCTGCGAGCTGAATATGTGGAGCAGGAGTCCACAATCTTCAATTTGTCCATCAACCATATCTGGGGAGGGATAAAAAATGAGAGAATAAAGAATAAAGAGGTGTATGTTGAGAGAAAAGTGAGAAAAAGGGTTTTGAGAGAAAAATCGAGCCCGAGGGCCGAGTGATGTGAGAAACATATGTGAGAAAGGGTGAGAAACATTACCTGCAATAGTAGTGGACTCCCCGCCAAGCTAGCCGTCTCCCGAAGATGAAAAGCGTCCAAGCCTATCAACGTCTCAGCAAGCGTCATGGCGATGTAGCTTTTGCCCTCCCTCAGGCCCTCAGCAACTTTAATCAAACGAGTGCTAAACCCACTGGAGCCTGGAGCAAGTAAGAAATGAGATAACATGCATAAGCAAAGCGCATGTCGCCGATAACCCTGCCAATGATGGTCAACGCGGTCACCAGCATCAGAAAACCGACAAACCAAGCTCGGAATGTCTAAATCTCTATCATGAATCAATGATCGAGCATCATGCAAAGTGAGCCGACACATCCGCCCCAATGCTTGGATGTGGCCGAAGCGGAATTGTGGCAAAATTTCTTCATCGCGCTCGGATTCCATTAAAGATTGAAAGTCTTCAAAAGTGGGACATATCTCTTGCCCGCCAAAGCTAAAGACGTGTGTCACCGGATTCCAAAACCTTGCCGCGGCATGAAGAAACGGAAAACGCAGCGAGGTGCGACTCAACGTGAATAGTGCGCTTATGCCAAAACCCCGAAAATTAAGATTTTTCGAGCCATCTAAGTTTGCAATCCAATTTGTGAGGTTTTGAGCAAGGAATGCTTCTATTTGGTGCAAATCTGAACTAAAATGAAGAGGATCCTGAAGCTGGAACTCATATAGAAAATAAGGCAGTGAGTGGAGGACAGATGTCGACATTTCGGAGAGTCTGCCATCGATGGCCGGCAGTGGCTCATCAGTGGCACACTAATGGCCGGCAGGCCTTCCTATGTGGCCGGCAGTCTCTCCCTCATTCTCACTGACCTTCTTGTTGAAGACCCAGTTGTTTGCTGTAGAGAAGTCCTGCTACCTAGGTCTTTTAAGGTCTTGTTTTGTCCTGTTGGACTCTATCATGTCTTGTTTAAGACGTATTAGTTTTTTTTTTTTTTGTGTCAGGTTGTGATCATCTTCCTTTCATTTATCGAGTTGTGGTAATTTGCTTATCGAGTTGTAAACTTGTTAAGACTTTGTTCTGCTTATCGAGTTGTTTTATTATTAGTCGGTTCACTACCTGATTAGTGCAATTCGAGTGTTTGGTTTTCAAAACAAAAGTTCGAACTCATTTACATTTTTGTGTAAAATAATGCGATACGATGCGATGCATAGAATGTACAAATGAAACACTTTTTCAACAAAATGCTGTTTTCATTCCATCATAGATTCTTTTTACAAAAGAGCATAGTTTTGAAAAGTAAATCTGCCTGACGCAATACAATGTGCAAAACTACTAGTAAAAAGAAAAATAAAACAAGAAAAAGAGCAACGTCTGAATCAGCAAAATGTCTGGATCGGCGCCAATCGCCTCAAGACTGAAGGGTCCTTCTCGTCCTTTTCCTCGACCAAGAGGACTCTGGAACATTGCCACTGTCAACACCGGACTCCGAACTCGAGCCATCCCCAGCTCCATCTCCATCTCGAGGCGACTCTGACCGCAGACTCACTGCCTCCTCGTCAGACTCATCATCATCTGGGGTAGGCCCTCGTGAACTAGTCCCTCGTCCTGCTCCCCCTGCTGCTCGGGAAGGTGCTGAAGGACCCGCCTCTGCTCCTGCTGAGGTACCGGATGGGCCTGGCGTCAAGAAAGGAATCTGAAAAAGGGCAATCCACCAAGATGCATTAGTAATCAAGATGTATCAGATGCCAAGAATAATGCGCTGTGAGCAGTGAATGATTTGCAGTGAATGTGTACTGTGAGCGGTGTATGGGAGCAATGTATCAGATTAGTGTAGTGTGCAACTGTGAAAATGATGGCATGTCGAGAAAAGACTGTGTGGCATGAAGTGTAGTTTAAAAGAACTCACCGGAATACTATAAATACTGAACAAGTCCATGCTCGTCTGCAGCATCCTCATCACCGAAGCCGTCATCTCCAGAGACTGACGAGTGTACTCAATGGGAGCCTGCAAAAATGTTGAAGTCATTAGCATTCTGCGGGATATCCAATGAAATGAAATGACTGTGCAAAATGAAAAGTATAGCACATACTAGGGTCAAGCCGTAAACTCCGATAAGCTCATGACCAGCTGGAGGAGGAGCGAAGGGAATCTGATAAGTCTCTCCAGCCCGCCCTCGGCATGTCATAGTAGCAGGCAGCATGGGCCATGCAGTCCCCTGTCTCTCCTCAAGACCTCCCCTCCTACGAGACCTGGTCGCTCCGCCTCTCCCTCTCGCAACTGGAGCCCTCGCTCCCTCTCTTCCTCACATACTGGACAAAGGTGGCATCAGATGTGTCTAAATAAAGGTCGCATAGTCGCCCTCTGTGCGGAAGTACTCCATCTCCAGTCCTACCATGAACTGAATCACCTAGTCGGCGGACAACTTGTGTGTCTCCTTCATCGATGGTGGAGGTGCCATCAGCACAAATGGAGCAGGCGCTCCCATAGTCTGACGCACGAAGCGCTTACTCAAAAACCAGGCGTGACAGATCGGGCCCTCGAAGAGAATGTGGAACTGAGACATAGTCCGGGCAATGTGGTACTGATCTTGGAGTCTTGACGGGATTGCATCCCATGGCTGCCACGTGATCTGAGACAAGAGAATAAACAAGATGATCAGTTGTCAAATAACTAAGGTGTGCGCATCGAGTTAATTGAAATAATCTTATTACAGGCTTACCTCGTGCGCCATGACCGTGTCGAAAAACTGCCGGAAGAACATGAAGCTCTCTCGGGTCCTACGACAGAGCTGGCCGTCGTATACATCAGAAAATGGGATGGTCGCTAGGGTCTCCTCTACAGGCTCCGGAGCAAGTGTTGGGAAGTATGCGTATACCCATAGCTGTTAGAAAGATGTAATCAGTACAGTGTATGATCAGATTGTTGAACATGTAGAAAGCAGAACGCAGTACAGTGCATAACGGATGCAGGCCTAGAACGAACATTAGATCCTGTGTGTGCAGTGTATGGTATGTAGTGTGCAGCATGTATCGTGTACAGAAAATGCAAAGCAAAAAGCATACAGTGCAAGAGCAGATACAAAAAATACAGAAAGTACAAGTGTTGAGCAAAGCAAAAGTACGAATACTGAGTAAAGCAATGAAAAGGGAAAACTAGGTTGTGTACCTCCCAAGCTCGCCAATAGCCGCCGATCAAGCTCTCACACATCCGAGAAGTGGAGCTCATGTATCCATAAAGAGTGGTGAGGCCGGCCGCGCCCCAGTCATAGAAATGGACTTGCTGGAGTACCACCAGAGCGCCCAAGAAGTATAAACCCACAGTATTCCACCTATTCGAAAATAAGGTGGTATCGAAAAGGAACAAGAGGAAGGCCCTGGCGTACTGCTCTGCCTCCTCATCAGTATCGGGATCCTCCCCACTGTAGTGCTCCTCGAACCAAGTGTATCTAACTATGCTTGCTTGAAGAATAGGTGGATGTGCTCCAAGCAATGTGTCCCATGCAGCCACCCACTCTCCCATGTCAGGATCAAGGGGAATCGGATCACCTCCTACGCCTAGGCCAGTGATCATGGCGAAGTCGAGAGGAGTCATGGTCATCTCTCTCACAGTGGAGAAGTGGAAAGAGTTGGTGGTGTCCCACCACCTCTCCACAAGAGCCCCTAGGAGAGGGTGACTCGCTGTAACCCGCGTCAAGCTACAGGAAAATATGCCAAAGCCGGTCTCGTTGATGATCCGACAGACCCTCGCGGGAAGTACATCGTACCAATCCTGAGCGGTCGTAGCGCCATAATCCCTGAAGGAGCGGGATCCATCCTGCAACAGTAAATGCATTTCAGATCAGATTAGTCATGTATTGAAAATGCAGTTCAGATCAGATCAGTGATGTATTGAAAATACAGTTCAGATCAGATCAGTGATGTATTGAAAATGTGGTTCACGTCAGATCAACGATGTATTAAAAATACAGTTCAAGACAGATCAGTGATGCTGTGAAAATACAGTTCAGATAAGATCAGTGACGTATTGAAAATACAGTTGCATGCAAATCAGTGGTGTATCGAAGATACAGTTGAATTCAGAATAGTGACGCCTGAGGTGCGCTCGCGTACAGCACATACAGGGCAGTGATGCGCGAAGTACAGTTCAATGTAGAGCAATAATGTATGAAATACAGTCAAGTCAAAGCATGTGACGCGATCAGATTGAAACAGTGCAAGAAATGCAAGTAGTTGAAGGTAATACTATAGAAAACCAGAGTTCGTACCTTTACAGCAATGGCCGACAAATGAGACATCGGCTCCCTCAGTAAGAGGTCGTCTAGTGTGTCCTCATCAAAATCGGTGAAAGTATAGATGCTTCCCGCCACCGGAATAATGTGAGTCTCCGGGTGATACCTCACGGGGTCGAAGGGATGTACGCTCAATGGTAAAGGCTGAGGCCCAACCTCTGGCTTAGCCGCAAAGTCTACGCCAACTCTACTGGAGGGAGTGCAGGGAAGCCCTCATCATAGGGGACATCGTTAGCCATTTGAGATAGATGCAAAAATAAGCAAAAATGAGCAAATGATGAAGTTTTGAACGAATCGAACCCTAAGAAAGAGAAAATTCAAAAAAAGTTAAAAACCCACGACGAGTGAACTAACCTCGAAAGAAATCCAGGGGAAATGATCCTCGAATGGGGGAAATGACGAAAGAGGCCTCAGATGCAATTTCTGATCGGTTCAAATCGAAGAAAACCAAGAGGTTTTAACGATTCAAGATTGTTTAGGGTGTTGGGAAACGCGTAGAACGAGTGAATCTAGAGAGAAGGTACACTTAGAGGGCAAGGAAATGATTTCTATGCAAGGGTTTGAGAGGAAATGGGTTAATTTTGGGTCTATTTAAAGACCCATGGCCGAAAAGACCATTTTGCCCGAATCTGCCACCGATGGTCGGCAGGCGCACATCGATGGCCGGCACAACTTTATCGATGGCTGGCACAACTTTATTGATGGTCGGCAGTGGCCAATAATGGCCGGCAGCAGCCGACGGCTCTCCCTAATGGCCAACTGTCCTCCACCAGCTTCCTCTGCCTATTTGATCTTGGTATGTGTCCCTGGGTTCCAACAATCCTGAGGGATGCTCAAGATTTGATTCAAAACGCCTCCGTGGAAACCCGGGAATCATGTCCTCAATGTACGATGGGCATCGCCCATTAACGCGCACAAGGTGTATCCTTTTTGACGCATCATAAACCTTCCGAGAAGTAAAACCGGAAGTCCCCTTTTAAGATGTCTTCATTAAGCATGTTTGTTTTTCGTTGTTGTCACCTTGCATTCGCTTATTAAATTAAACACCCATTCTTTATATTTGCATTATTTCGCATCTAGTTCATATTTGCATTGTCTTGCATCTAGTTTATATTTGCATTGTCTTGCATCTAGTTCATATTTGCATTGTTTTGCATCTCATTAAACTTGCATTGTTTTGCACCTTATTATTTTAACTTGCGCTGTTACGCAGGTTATGTGCGCTGTTACGCACTTCTTATCTTAACTTGCGCTGTTACGCAGGTTATGTGCGCTGTTACGCACTCCTTATTTTAACTTGCGTTGCTACGCAGTTATGTGCGCTGTTACGCACTTTTTATTTTAACTTGCGCTGTTACGCAGGTTATGTGTGCTGTTACGCAATCCTAATCTTAACTTGCGCTGTTACGCAAGTTATGTGCGCTGTTACGCACCTCTTATTTTAACTTGCACTGTTACGCAGGTTATGTGCGCTATTACGCACTTGTTATTTTAACTTGCGTTGTTACGCATTTATTGTCTTAGCTTGCGCTGTTACGTAGGTTATGTTTGCTGTTACGCACTTATTATCTTATCTTGCACTGTTACGCAGGATGTGTGCGCTGTTACGCACTTATTATCTTAACTTGTGCTGTTACGCAGGTTATGTGCGTTGTTACGCACTTATCTTCTTTACTTGCGCTGTTACGCATGTTTTAACTTGCGCTGTTACGCATGCTCTTCTTCTTTTAACCTGTGCTATTATGCATGTTTATCTCTTTAACTTGCGTTGTTACACATGTCTTACTTGCACTGTTATGCATGTCTACTTCTTTAACTTGCGCTGTCACGCATTTCTTATTACTTACTTGCGCTGTTACGCATGTTTTACTTCTTTACTTGCGCTGTTACGCATATTCTATCTCATTAACCTGCGCTGTTACGCATGTTTTATTACTTACTTGCGCTGTTATGCATGTTATGTTTTACCTTGCGCTGTCACACATGTTTTGCTTGCGTTGTTACACATGTTTTACTTGTTCTATTTGCGCTGTTACGCATATTTTACTCGCGCTGTATCTTTGCTTATGTTGTCACGCACACACTTCTATCTTGCATTGTTATGCACACTTTACTTGCGCTGTTACGCATGTTTTACTTTACTTGTGTTGTTACGCATGTTTTAGCTTACGCCATGCACTTCTTTATATTGCGCTGTCACGCACGTGCTTCTTTACTTGCGCTGTTACGCACTTTCCATATTTTGCGCTGTTATGCATACTATCTTTACTCGCACTGTTACGCACACACTTTTATCCTACGCTGTCACGCACTTCTCTTTAACTTGCGCTGTCACGCACGTTCTACTTGCGTTGTCACGCACTGTTCACTTGCATTGTTATGCATGTTTCTAACAATATTATACTTGTTGAGTTTCTTTCTCTTACAGGCATGATATTGTATGTATGGTTCATTTGAAGTCGGCACGACTAGACGAATCAGACAGTATTGTATGCACTCCGCGATAGACGTGGTGAGAATTGCATAATTTTCTTACATTCTTTCTGTTGAAATATGTAGGATTGTTATTCATTCGCTTAAAATGTTGCATTTATTTTGCATAACTATTTCATTATAGTTTTTCTTTGCATAATCATAAGTTATGCTCTTGCATCTTGCATATCATTTGCATTATACCCCAGCCCACGGGCGCATCTCTACATGCTTATTTTGAATGTCTCCCTGAGCCTTCGGCCTTGTCAAAAATGGGTCGTCTCTGGGCTTTGACACTCACTTTCGTCACTTTGTGACTTTCGAGTTCTGTCAAAGAGGGGCAACTGTAGACACCCCATTTTTGACCGTCCTCAAGACACAGTTGTGCTTGCAGGTATATCCAGTCACAAGTTCGATTGCTCGTCGGGTATTTGACTTTCGCCGTGGAACATCACAGGTTCGGGCTTTTCAGACCCTGTATCCTTTCTGCCCTATTCTTGGACTATGACTTGGTCCTTTCAGAATGTGCTTCTTGGTGCACTGCCGGCTACCTTTTGGACCTGCCGGCCCCCATTTTGTTGCTGCCGGCCATTGATTGAGCCTGCTGGCCATCAATGAGCCATTGTCGGCCATCCCTGATGGCCGGCAGCACCCCTGTCTCAGCAGGTTTCACTCTAGATCTTTTGAGCCACCTGGAATCCTTTTATCTGCCCTCCATGCACGTGTATGGAGGGATGAAGCTCTTGCCAAGCATCTTGAAGAAGCTTTGCATTGTTTTTCTTCTATATAAGGAGAGAGCCTCTCTCCTTAGCAGAGGTTCAGCATTTTGAGAAGAAATATCTCTCTCTCTCTCTCTCTCTCTCTCTATATTCTTGTTCATTTGTGCCTTAAAGTCCATTTTCCTTGCACTTTTACACTACAACACTTAGAGATACACCACCATCTTTGGGTTGAGGTTCTTGGGAGGACTTCTTGAGCTCTCAAAGTGAGGTTTTACCCCCCTGAAGTTGCTGGTTTCGAAGTTGATCTTCAAGGGTGAGTTTCTTTCCCTTTTTAGCACTTTTTGTACCTCATTTTGGCCATCCTTGCATATTGTTTTAGGCCTTTCTTTCAATTGAAAAAATTCTTTTATTTAAGTGTTTTTGAAGTTTGTTTAAGGTCTTTTTGCTGTTGAGGGTCTTTAACCCTCTTGTTGGCTTTGTTTAGCCTTGTTTTGAGCCATGACTTAAGGCTCCAAGCTAGCCTTGGTTTGGCCTTCTAACCACTGAAATCCAGTGGATTTTCAGTGGTAGACATGTGGTTTTGAGGGCTCAAATCAGAGGGGGTGGCCCCCTCTCTTTTGATTTTTGTTTGCTTGCATTTTTAGCCTTCCAAAGGAGCATGCCTCTCTATACTTTTGAGGCTTGGTTCAGGCCCCTTTTTTGTGACTTTTAGGACCTTCCTTGGCTCTGTCCATGGCTCGTTTGGTCACCTTTTGCATGCATCTTGTATGTGTAGTGTAATCCCATTTGTAGCTCATCAAAGTAGCATGTTTGCCTAGCTTGTGTTGAGTCCATTTCAGTAGATTTTTGGTGATGTTTTACCATGCCTTAGATCTTTTTTGGGTTGGTTTTGTCACTCCATGCATATATGATACACTTGTAGTGTAAATCCCATAAACTAGCTTTTTATGCTTCTTGCTTTAGTATGTCATCCTAGCTTATGTTCAGTCCCTTTCAGCATGTATTTGGTCATCATTTGGCATGTCATGACTCTATCTTTTGCTGGTTTGGTTGTATTTTGCATGCTCCATATACTTGTAGAACAAATCTTGCTTACTAGCTTTATGTGCATGATGCTTTGACTCATCATCCATGATGCTTTGACTCATCATCCTAGCATATTTTGGCTTTGCTCCAGCATGATTTTGTTCTTATTTTGAGGTGTTTTAACACTGTTTTGGGTTGCCATGGCCATATCACTCATGCTTTGTATAGCTATAGTGTAAATGCTTAAACTAGTCTTGGGTTTTGAAGCCCCTACCATGCCATACATGTGATGTTTGCATGCTTTGCCATCATTTCAAATGTTATTTCAATCTATGAAATGTTGTCATACACTTGCATTTGACATGCTTTTAATGCCTTGGAGGCTTGGCTCTTTGTGCCTCAAGAATGAACTTTTGTGCATGCCATTAAGCCTAAGCCTTTGGCTCATCATATCAGTGCATTCTGGTCTTATTATACCATGATGTAACTCTGTTTTATGTTTTCCAAGTCATGCCATGTTTGGTTTTAATCGGTGTAGTGCATTGCCTCTTTTGTAGCCTTGCATGCTCCTTGTTTTTGGCCTTGTGTTCTAGCTTGTGTTAGCTAGCTTTGAGCTTGTTCTTGGTGTTGTTTGGACCTGCCTTGGAACTGTTTTAGGTTCCCTTAGCCCTTTGGGGCTTGCTTTGTATGGCCATGGCTTAAGTCCCTTTGCTAGTTCTTAACTTTTGAGCTTCATGCATGCCATGCTTGTGTTATGTGTGTGATTTGGCAACATTCCTAACATCATTTCAGAGCATGTAGTATTGTCATACTTGCATGTTTTTCACTCCTTAAGCGTGCTTAATAGTTGTGTCTTTATGTCTTAATTCTTGGGCCCATTGGCATGCATGCTTGTCTAGCATTTTGTACCATCAATTCAGCACCTTATGGCCATTGATTTGGGCATATATGAGGTCTGCCTATCTTGGTTTAAGACCATCCTTGCATGTTATTGCATGCTTCTCTTGCATATTGTTGTATGCTTGCTCCATCTTTGCATGTTGTCGCATGTTAGTTCTATTACATGTTGTTGCATGTTTATTACACTGCATTTTGCATGCTTAAGTCATATTGCATGATTGCATGTTTGAGTTAGCATTGAGTATGCCATGTAATTACATTTTGCATATAGTCATATTGCATGTTTGTCATGCTTGCTTTGCATTGTCGTTTGGATTAAAGTGTTAATTCGAGCACGAGGAACGAGGGGCATTTCATACTTCAAGTGATGAAACGTATCTCAATTCTCGGTCGCCGACGCTCTTGATGGTCCATGATAGAGTTCTAGGCACTTATGTGTTTATTTGTGCATTCATTTCATATTGATTTGCACAAGTTGGATCTTTGGCCATTATGTATCGGGATGCGTGATTGATGGTCATGGATCCGACTATGCCTCTCCCTTGATGTTGTGAGATGATATGGGGTGTCACAGTGCGTACCTATCCTTGGGAGACCCTCCATCAGTGGCCGGCAGTGCCTTGTAGATGGCCGGCAGTGCCTTGTTGTTGGCCGACACCCCTTCATTTTTGGTCGACAGTGGCTCCCCCTGGCTGGCAGGCCACCGATGCACTCCCTAGCATGTTTTGGTAAGGTTCAGCGGGAATTTCTTGAGGACACCCTGCAGACAGAGCCTCTAAAGAGCAACCGGAGAGTGTTTCGAGGCGAGAAACCGAATGCGAACATGCATACCCTTCTGCTTCTGTGAACAGAGCTGGAGCAGCTTTATTTGTTGCTTTCTCATTTTATAGTTAGTTAATTTGTTAATTAATTAAGTGTTGTAATAATTAGTTGTAACTAGTTATTCAATTCAGTTATGTAATAATTAATTAGCTTGTTAGTTAGTTAATTAGCCGGCATGTAGTATTTATTTGGACCCTCTGTCGAGAGGGCCAATTTTGTAATAAGTGTGCGTGCGTGTGTGCATGTCTTCCAACCCCACGTTTTTCTCCCTTTTACTTACCCACTTTTGTTGGTTAGTTTTAGGTCATTTTTCAATTAGCATACTTATGCTTTGCATGTTTGCATTCATTCATTTGTCTAGCATACTTATGTTTCACATGTTTGCATCCATTCATCTATTTTGCATGCACCGGGCTCGACGCATCATACTAACTGCATCGTATTTCAATTCCAAGTTGAATACATGTATCAATTGCTACATCTTATATGCCATTTTAGAATAGCTGAGTCTATTTCTAGTCGCATTTTGCATGCGTTGCATTAGCCATCTTAACATGAACTAGGATCATGCATTGATTACTAATTAGCTCTTGTTTTGGCTCGGAGTACTAGGTAAGCTTTTATGCTTTAGCATACTACATGTGTGTCATTGATCGCCATGATAGCATGTGTGCCATGAGGCTAAACTGCTTATGTGTTTAACTTCCTGAATGCCTGTGGGTGAATGTTAGATTACTTGAATTGAAACAATTCATTGAAATCCGTGTTTTAGTCTACTTGCGAGTAGCAAACTTCAAATCATTTCCAAACAAACGGATATGCGATGCTTTGTTCCAAATTAGGCGATCTAGTCTATACTTGTTTTGCTGTGCGCATCACATAGTAATTATGGCTAATTAACTGGAATAAGAACACATGTGTTTTCAAAAACTAGATATCATGTTTAGTACAGGCCGATCTTTGATCGGGCGAGCAGGGGTGCTTATAGATGACCTTCCCCAATCGTACCCAAGTTCCAGAGCCGAGGCAACTTTGGTGATGACGGACACGTGGCCTTAGGCAACGAGTCAGGGTTTCCTAAATTTCCCCAAAAATAAATATTTAGGTGGCGACTCTGTATCTGGCAAAGCAGTCCATGTTTGGCACTTCTTTATGAAAATCAGTTTCCAAAACGATTTGCCGGATTTGGACTCTTTGGTGATTTATCAATCTCACATCGCACATTGTGAGATCAAATTAAGAACCGTGACAATTTTAGTCCGAATTGTAGCATGAAGCCTAGGGGCGCGTCTACACCTGGCAACTTCAGATTTTTCCTCACTTTCTGCTTGATATTACACACGAACGAGTTCACACCACCAGCTTTACTACCACATTTTGCCTACAAAGGTCTTATAACAACCACATTGTCATTCGGTTGCATGACATCATTTGTTGCATAACTGCCCACTATAGAGACGTATGTGACGGTAGATGCGTCCAACACTATGCTATCTTGGATTGGTGGGTTGTTATTACTGTCGCCTAATATGACATTGACATCGCGACCTACCCCTTTAACCCCATCTATTTTGCTTACGTTAACACTATTGAAACGTTACGTAACATTGTGCACAGCTTGCTCGGTGACTTGCTCCTCAAGGGCTGCAACAGTTTTTCGTAACTCTACATTATCAGCTTCTAGTTTTTTGCATTCCTCGTCTTTCACCCTAAAAATTCTCTCAAAACCCCCCACCAAGTTAACTGCTTGCATTTCATTCTTCTGTTTCAAATGAGCAACTTCATTTTCCAGCTCTGTTATAATTTGGCTTGCAACACCATCCCCCAACGTCATTTTGGCTTCAGACAGATCAATTTGAACACATTTGTCCCGTCCAACTTCACTACTACATTGTCGTGTAGCTTGCGTACATAGCGTAGCATAATTCTCACCAGTTTCTTCTCCATGTCATCCTTTTTTCATATTTGAAACTGGCGTCCTCGGTTTGGTCTGCATGTTCCCGTAAAACTCGTTACCAAATTCAATGCCAAATACGTCCACATCTCCAGTCATGTTACAAACACGACCCAACACCATACCCCCCTCCCCCGTCAGCACCCACTCCAACAACTCCTTCCACTCGCACAGAATCCCCTTCCAATATCATCAACTCATGCTCCTCGGCAACTAACTATTCCATCACCACCTATAGTAAACAATAACACAATTAACCTATCACACATGTTGTAATGAAGGTACGTAACAGTTACACCCCTAGAATAACTGGCGGCTCAAAAGAACATGCTAATCCAAAAAAAACGTACCTCAAAGTTGTTTGGGCCAGATAGTTTCAAACCACGCAAACGTGATACCACCTCACCAATGTCTCATTTCAGGAACCTGGGAAATTTATGCGCATATTTGGCTTTCACATTAGACGTGTATTCACATAGCCAAAACTGGAGTGCAATCAAACACAAAACAAACCCAATCAACCACCACCAATTTACTAACAAAAACCATAACAGTGGTAAAAAAAATAAAAAAAATACCAATCAAACTATTTACAAAATAATTACCGTCAATGTAACTACACATCCGGTCACGAATGTGCGGTTTCCAATGGAAATCCCTCACCGAACACATTAGCACGTTACGTACAGCTCCACTTCAATCATACAATTTCATCGCATCAATGTTGTCCACGTATTGGATGAACGTCCAACTTATTGTCTCCAGATGTTGCAAAAAACAACTTACCACACACATATAGACACAGGAATTTTTGTAGTGTCCTCATAGTCACGGGGCATATCACCTGCTGCCGCCTCGGTCAGCAAATCCCTAACAAGTTTTGCAGTAATGCGGCTTGTTCTGGGAAATCTACATTGTACAAAATCGGATGCAGGTCTCGACCTCGGCGTCAAATCAAGGAATGTATTTCCATCTTGTAAACCAAACAACAACTTCACGTCTTGATCCATAAAATCAACACCTTGTCCCCCAATAACAAACTTTCCTTCCCTGACGTTGTACAACCTTATAATTCGCATAATCAGGTCGTCCCCTTTCTTGAACTCTTTGTGATCAAGCTGATTAATTAATATAGCTTCAATCATTACCCAAAAAGGTGTCGTCCTCAAATGTGCCAGATACACGTCCCTCAAGCTCGTAGCGTAAACCATTTTAATGATTCTTGTAACGTTAGAACGGAAATTCAGTCTCGGTTTTGACTGTTTGCTAGCACCAACCGAACGAGCCTCAATGTTAGGTTGCTTGAACAGTACTCGTCCTGGCATGTTCACCCCAAGTTTACTTATAGATGCCAACCCAGCAGCTAGGGGTGAGCAGCGGATATACCGATCTGTCAAAACCCACCGAACCGAACCGATCCGTCGCATTTTGGACGGATGCGTGATGACGAGCGGACGGTTGCGGATTGATTTTCTCCAATCCGCCAATTTGGTGGACGGATGGCGGATTTGAGCTTCCTTTGGCCGCAACCGAACCGTCAAACCACGACCACCCTTAGTAATTTATAAGACTCTGTGTTTTCAATTTGTTTAAATATTTTGTTTGTGTTTTCAATTGAAAAAGAGTTCAAATATTCTGTTGAAATTTTTTTTTCAACTTGGATATATTTTTTGAATTGAAAAAAATAAACATATTATTTATCTATATTTTTTGGTTTTTAAATCTAACTCTAAAAGTAATAAATAGAAAATATAACATATGCTGGTTGGTTTTTGCTTTCAAAAATGTATATAAATGTAACAATACAGAGACATACAATCTCTACTATTGCTCTGCTCATAGTTTTGATGGTTTGAATTGTTTTTATATTTTAAGAACCACAGATTGTAATATTTTATGTGAATGAGGCATGCTGTGATTGTAATATGTGGATGAGGCATGCAGTGATTGTGATATTCTAAAGTTTCAAACTTCCTTTCTTTGGATGATGCATGCAGTAATTGTAATACTTTTTTAAGTCATTTACTGTAATACTTTTTTTTTTTTTTTGAACTATGTTGAAAATTTATAAAATTTCAAACCGCCAAACCGATTCGCATCCATCCGCCAAACCGCCAATCCGCTCAATCCACATCCGCCGGATTGGCGGATGGATGCAGATTGATTTTCTCCAATTCGCCAATCTGGCGGACGGATGGCGGATTGGAAGTTTCGTAGCCGCAACCGACCCACGTCCACCCCTACCAGCAGCGGCACGTTGTTCATGTTCACACGGCCTCATCCATGAACTAGAACCCATTTTCGTACCTGAAATTAACAATCTACCATAAGAAACACTTACAAATTAAAATAACAAACCCGTTAATCAATCAAACAATAATCAATGGGACTATAGCAATTTCGTTTGTTTGACAACAACCTGACAATAACAGAGAAATCAAATACACTGGTACCCAAGAACATTTTTCACTTCAAAATAAAAACAGGGACACAAAGGACAAAACCACTGATACGTCCAACAACGACACAAAACAACCGACCAACATTACCATCATTCGTAAATTTACACAACCAATTATATTGAAGTTCTTACCTATGCAGTAACACACCCAACTGGACTACAGTTATAACAATTGTTCCACACCAACGTGACAACAACACACGACCAAATACAGTACGGCCTAATAATACTTACCAATTCAAACAAGAACCATGGACAAAAACCAAAAAAACACCTACCACGTCTAACAACAACGAAACACAACTAACCAACATTACCATCATTCATAAATCCACACAACAAATCATGTTTTAAGTTTTCAACGGTATAAAAACACATTCAACATTCTAGTTAACGTACAACTAACACATCATTAACCATTACATATAAATATTAAGTCAAGGAAACCAGGTGACAATAAACCCCCAAATTACAAGTACTTTGCAGCCATTAAACTCCCCCCCCCCCCACAAGAGGACATTTACAAGTCTTCATACAACATATCCCCACCACAAAACAGTTACCAACACAGACACCCCCGTGCTGACATTCACATAACCCCACATTACCACATACACACGCACATCCACACAATCAGTGGTCCTACATATACAAAGTGCCCCACATTCAATAAAATTAGTTCATACAAGATGTACGTCCACCATCCCACATCGAAGCAACACATTACACACATTGGTAAACACGCCAAAAACCAATTCACTAATATAAAAAGCATACATCAAAAAGGGGATACCACAACCTAAAACTAACTAAACCCTAATCACAACACAGTGGTCCTAAAAACATAATCCAAACAATGAACAACTTACGTTTATGAGACATATGAATACGATGTCTGCAGACACCGACAATGCACCTCAACTCTGATCGGGGTGTTCACACAAAATATCCCACAGTTGCAGGAATGAATTAGGGTTTTTCACGAACACGACGTCAACGAAATCGCAGATCATACAGATTCGAATTCACACAATAGTTGTATCAAATATTCCCTCTATCATTAACATGGGTTTCAGAATCACACTAATTTGAAATTCAAATCTACAATGACTAACAAATGGTAGGGTTCTTCTCGTCAATCACCGTCGCTTCATTTGTCCAAAATGGATATGTTTGATTTGAATTTTGGAAATACAACCAGCAGGTCAGGTAAGCCTATGAACGTGTTTCGAAGTTCTACATGGGTTTCTCACTTTCCACAGTTCACGTTCACCACACGTGCCACTAATCCATACCAACTAAAAACATTACTAGTAAGCTTTTTCCCTTACATGAATGTCAAACACATCCCAATTCCCATAAACAAACGTGCCCCCACAATTCCCAATTTAACTCATCAGTGGCAAAAATGTAAACAACCAACCATAAGGACTATATGGTTCAAAAGAAAACAATTAGGACCATATGATCTACAAGACCACAACGTGGGATTTACTAGTCAATTCCCTTTAAATTTTTGACATAAAATAAACATAAAATGATCCATTCAAAAGAGAATGGTCATTTCAAATTAAACGTGATTTTTTAGTATATTTTTTAAATAAATGTTATTAATTAAATTAAATTGACATATGAAAAATTATAAATAAATATAATTTATATTAAAATTTAAATTATAATGTTTTATGTCATTTAACTTGGTGTCTAATTTATTTATTTTTTAAAAAATGAAGTGAGTCAGGTAAGCTATATTGACTGAGGGTGTTTGGGGTGATTGGGGTTGCTATTACATATGGTGTGCAACAGCAACTGTTGCACACCTTATTGGGCTTATTTCGGGGTCTAATTCGATAATCTAAACCTTTCACATTTTAGAAGGTATCGAGTAAAATATACTTGTAAAAAATCACGTTAATCAGATATCGTTGGCCCTTTCATCAAATCACATTTGCATTGAGTTTTATATTTCAAATTACATTTATCTTCTTTTTTTTTTAAATACAAATGTGATTTAATGAAAGGGCCAACGATATCCAATTGACTTGGTTTTTTACTGGTATATTCTATTCGATATCTTTTAAGATGTGAATGGTTCAGATTATCAAATTAGTCCCTAAAATGGGCCTAATAAAGTGCGCAACAGTTGTTGCTACGCATGATGCACAGCAGCAACCCCAAACTCTTATTTGGGAACCTACTATAAATAAGCCACTTCTTTACTATAAATAATAAGTTAAAATATAAGGCATGTGTTGTTATTTTTGCATTTAGTACGAACGAAAAAAAGTCACTTTTTCTCTTCGATGAAACACGAATTTAAGTCTTGTTTAACAATTTACTGTTTTAATTTAAAAGTTAAAAAGTTACTAAACACTAAAAAGTCAATAATTTATACCAAAAAGTTAAATATTTATTTTCTCTCTAGTTAAATATTTTATTTTCTCCCTAATTTTTGTACATCTTTTTATAAAAAAGCAAAAACTTATACCAAATATATTAATTTTTTTACCTCATATTTTAGCTAAAAAATTAAAAAGTTCATAAAATAGTATGTTCCCAAACGAAGGCTTATACTCGCATTTATTCTCACGTATCCCATGACTTTAGGGGCAAAATAGAAATTTTCCCTATAATTTTTTCACTGCATACCATTTTCATAATTTTTTTATTACACTTATATCTCTTTATAAAAGTATCATTTTGGACATAATTCTAAACCTTATCTTTTGGCACAATCACCTACTATCAACTTCCGCCACTTGCTTTCTACTCTAGCCACCGTCATCGATACCCAGCCACCATCGCAACCCCCACAGTCTCCCTATCTCACCGGCGACTCCTCTCCCGATTGCAAACCCTTCCCCCTACCCGCGATTCCTCTAATTAAGGGTGAGTATGGTCCTCATTGGAGTAAAATTAGGACCAATCTGTTATTTACGGTTCCTGAAAAATTAGAACCAGCCCAATTCGTTTAAATCGTGGAATCAATCCGAATCAATCCATTTAAACATGGATTGGATCGGTCTAAGACTACTGATTCACATAATTAAATAACAAAAAAAAATATAAAACATTTTAATTTCATAAAAATATAAACATATCATCATATTAGTTTCACAATAGCAACATGTCTTTACATAATAGTGACATATTGTTCTATAATTTAAACAACCATAAGAAAACTAGTTCCACCACAAGTATTTAGATCATTACAAATTAAAACTAAAAACTAACAAACAAAAGCAACAAAAGAAGATACTATGTGGGTTTAGGTTTTATATGGAATAAGAGAAGATACAATGCGGGATGGTGTATAATATAAATATAGGCTATTTATATACTGTCCAGATCGGTTTCAATCCGAAGCCGTGGGGTTCAATCCAATCGATCTGTGGACTACGAATTTTTAAATTTTCAGTCTGGAATCGAACCACGGATTCAAAAAAGCAATCTAAACCTACCATATTGGAATGAACCAGATCAGATTACGAATTTCACAGATTTCTTGCTCAGTCCTACCTCTAATTGCTGTCACTAGCCACCACTACAACCCTCTCCAGCCACCAAAGACTTTTCGCTACCTCAAACAATCACCCTTGCCATCACGAACAGCCCAACCCCTCCCTCTCGGCCATTATAAGTCATCTTTCCTCTACTTTTCTCCATTATAGAGAAAGATAGAGAGAAATCGGCACCAAACTTTCCTCGTAGCCTCGCAAACCTACTCGTAGCCCTAGTCCACATCGATGATCAGATGACAAGAGAGAGATAGAGAAAATCATGATCGTTAGCTTCAGAGAGAGAATCGAGTATGTAGGAAGATGGACAGAGGTGAAACAATGAGGTGCAAAAAGGACAAGGAACGAGGAGGCAGTGGAGGTAATGGAAAGATGAGGGGCTTGAAAAGGGCAATGAGATTCGCCGGAGTTAAGAGGGGCGATGAATAGTGATGACGGAAATGATGGCTATGATGGCGATGAGGTGGTGGCTAGGGTTAGTGTTTGTGATAAAAGAAGGTAAGGGTAGTTTTGTATTATTTCAAAAATTGGTATGCATTGAGAAAAAATTACAAAATTAAAATTGTATGCAGTGTGAATTGAGAAAATGGTGTGAATTGAGTGAATCAATGATATGAAAATAAAATCACCTTTTAAAAAAAAAATTATTTGTCAAAACTTAAAAAAAGCAACTATATAAGCACTTTCCAAACAATATTTTGAAAAAGCAACAAAATAAACAAAAGATAAAATAAATAAATAAAAACAACCAAATACCTAAACTACTTCTGAGAATTTTAATATTTTGGGTAAATTGCAATACACCCCATTTGATTAAAATATGAATCTCTCTTTATAATTTTGAAAATTACATTTTACCTTATGAGATTTCTAATTTCATAATAAATTGTGTATTTTATTAATAAATCATCAAGTCAATTAATAGTTTTTAATGATATTATAAATATGTTTCAATTAATAATTTAGGTAATTTTACTATTATATAGGAGAGCAATTATGAATTTTATTTTTTTTAATTAATTCTATTAAATAAAAAATTCTAATAAGAAATTTTTGAAATTTTTGAAACCATAAAGAATAATCTGTACTTTAAATAAATCTCAAGAGTGTATTTGCAATTTATTTATAATATATTTTTATTCTTTGGTGGAGTGAAGTCATAGACAGAACCACATCATATGCCAAAAAAAAAAAAAGTATGCTAGGAATTCAAAATAAATTATTAAATTTTCTATTAAATCTCTTATATAGCTGTGTCTTATATGGGTGTGAGACTTACATATATGTAATTTATGTGGATTCCACCACTATATGAGAGGTTTAATAAAAAATTTAATAATTTATTAAAGTCTATAGTATTTTTTTAAAAAAAAATTGGGCGCGTTAACGGGGCGAGATCACGCACTTGTGGGTCGGGGAAAAGATCCCCAATTGAAGCGGGGTTGGACACGTGTTACTCTAGATCAAGTCTCTTTGTTTTTTTGTTTTTTTGTTTTTTTATTTTTTATTTTTATTTTTTTTTAAAAACTAGATCAAGTCATTCGTAGTTCAAAACATAAGTAAACAAAAAAAAGTTGAGTGGAAGGAGAGTAAATGACAGAACTTATTGAATGGTGATAATGGTGATATAGAACTATAGTGGTATCATTTTTTTCGGTGGTGTTATATATATTAATTAATGTATAATTAGTGTTATATTATTATTATTGATTATACATATTATATAAATTATAAATATTTAAAATATTTAAAATTATATTACATTATTTATTAGTAAACTACTTAGTACATTAATTGATACATATAGCATTATTCAATTTTTTAAATTTTATTTTAGGCAATCATATATATATATATATATATATATATATATGTCGTAAAATAAAAAATAAATTATAAATATATTCTTAAAATTTGCTAAAAATACATATTGTCCTTTATAATTTTAAAAATTATATTTTATCTTTAAAATTTTGTTATCGCATAACAATAACATTTTTCATTAATCAACCATTAAATTAAGTTATAATTTCTAATGATATTAACAATATAATTTAATTAACAATTTAAATAATTTTATTATTAAATAGAAGGATAGTTAGAGATTTTATTTTTTCTTTCTAACTCTGGTAAATGACAAATTCTGACAATGAGTATTTGTAATTTTCAAAACTGAGATAATTTGTATTTTCAACAAACTTCAAAAAGTATATTTGTAATTTACCCAATAATAAAAAGGAGAGGGCTTCTCTCCAATTAGTAATCTAGTCCATTTTATAGCTCACTTTGATAATTTGAACTATTTATTTTATAAGAATAAATTGACTTAAAAAAATTAAGTTGATTGAATATTAGTAACTATATGTTCAGGTTACATTGGTTATATAAAATTGGACGGTAAATATTATTCGAGAATAGATTGTCTATTTTTAGAAGACAAATGTAATTCTATCATTTGTTTATTGATGCCCAATCAACTTAATTTTTTGTATGAAAAAATATTATGAACTAGTTTGGTCATAAAAATTACAACATTTGTGATGTTTTTTTTTTGGTTAATTACATTAATAGTCCCTATAGTTTGGGACTTGTGTCACTTTGGTCCCTGACTTTTCAATTGTGACACATTTGACCCTGAGTTTTGAATCTTGTTCCAAATAAGGACAATTGAAAATATTATTAGATTTTTCAAGGGTAAAATAGTCAATTTGATAAAATATAAACTAATTTGACAAAAACAATATTTTTAATTTTTTTAAAATTATTGTTATCCACCAATGAAAAAATTATGTAAAATTAATAAAAATTACATGATTAATTTTTTAAAATTAATTTTGTATGATCATCATCCAAACACATAATAAAAATTTATTTGGAAAAAAAAAAAATAAATGTCTAAAAGATTTATCAATTTTACATAATTTTATTTTTAGTAGGTAGAAATAATTTTTAAAAATTCACAAATATTTTTTTCACATTTATTTTTGTCAAATTAGTTTATATTTTATCTGTAAGAAATAATGTATAGAGAAAGAGAGAGAGAATAAATTGTATGTATTATTGATTGATGTTTGTAATTGTTTTTATTACAATGATTCATGATTCCTATATATAGAAGAGGGTGAGTGTGTAGTTAATTATATATTCAATTGTCCTTATTTGGAACAAGATTCAAAATTCAGGATCGAATGTGTCACAATTGAAAAGTCAGGGTCCAAAGTGACACAAGTCCCAAACTATAGGGACTATTTGTGTAGTTTGCCTTTTTTTTTAACAAAACATTGTAATTACATTAGGAAAATTACAACTTAATGGTGTCAGAGGGAAAAAAAAATACAAAAAGGTAACAAATATTATAAATATTAATAATTAAAATCATAATATTTTCACTAATGTGCAATAATTTTTCAAAATCTATTCTCAATAGAAATTTCCCCATTACAATATGTGCGTTGTGACAAAATATGATATGCCTCTTTTCATGGATCACACTGTAACTCTCTTGTACCATTTTTCTTGCTAACATGGGAGTCAAGCAGGTGTGGCATTTTAAAGGATCTTTCAAAAAGCTTGATGAGTGGTATTTGAGAAATAAAACTGCAGAAATTATATTTAGTGGTTACTTTTAAAAAATTATTCCAGATTTATAAAAAAATCTATAATTTTAATTATTAATATTTATAAAATTTACTATTGATTTGATTTTTTTTTCTCTCCCCCCTTGAAACTTCCATTAAATTGTAATTTTTCCAATATAATTCGTTTGGATTAAGGAGAGGGGAGTAAAAAGAAGTCTAAGTGGAAGTGAGGAAGCAACCAAATTTAAAAGGAAAAAAAATAAAAAATTATCTATTATGAATGAACATTGTTGAATATCAATTTCAAAAGAAATGATTGAGTACTTGATCTTGGGGGTTTGAAAGTGAGGAAGATGTGCAGAAAAGTAAAGAAAATGATGTAATAATTTATAGTAATTTTTTTATTTTTTAGACTAAAATATTTTAGTCCCAAACAGGACTAATCTAATTAATAGCCATTAGTGACCTTTCTTTTCTTTGATTTTGACTGATTATAGAATGTAGTTTTCTTGTGTGTAAGCAAATTAATGGAATGGAGAGTGAGAAATATATTTGAAATCAAAAATGAAAGATGGGGGAAATAAGGAAAGTGGGTTGGAGAAAATAAATAAAAATAATGGAGTGTGAAATCAAACAGAGGAGAGATGATTTTTTTATTTTTTTATTTTTTTATTTTTTGTTTAATATAATAAAAAAAAAAAAGAGATATATATATATATATATAAAATATAGAAAGTGGGGAAAGTGGTGGTGGATGCAAAGTGGGTTGGAAAGTGAAAAGATGAGAGAGAGAAGGCATGTGGGTGGAGAATATGTTAATAGATTAATAAAATATGAGCTGTGAGAAGGGTTGATTAATGGAATGGAGAGTGAGTGTCAGATCCACTCACACTTGTTTTCCCAATACGTCTTCGTGAAAGCGACAATAGAACTGTGAGCAGAGTACCAATTCGGTGCTGGCATTCCTCAGATTTATGCCGCATCCCTCACTCTTGAATCTGAGCTTCCTCAGCTTAAGAATATCATATGGGATTGGAAGAGAACCATCTTCCAAGCTTTCTTGCAGTCTCAGCAACTTTCTTTAAATGTTGATATGTAAAGACATTCCCACAAGGATTGCCAGGATTAATAATAGCCATAGCGACAGTATTTTCATTTGCTAGAGCTTCAACTGCATCAAGATCTACCTCCCAACCTTTCTTTGGAAGAAGATCATAGTGGCGGACTTCAAGATGGCTAAATGCAGCACGGGCTTCATAGAGTGGGAAGCCTGGTCTTGGGAGCAGATTATTCACGGTAACAGTAACAGAATTTGTACGCTGCAAATCCTGGAAAATTAATTCACCTGGGATGTGGGGAAGCACCTCCCGTACGGTTTCGGCCATGGCAAGTACGTTTGCTATGTTGTCATTTGCAACTCGTGAGGTAGACCTCATATGTAACCCCACAGAACCAGCAGGAGGAAGGGTGGAATTGGATGTACCAGCCTGAGAGGGATTCATAGGCCAAAGGCTCCAAGCAGTGTCTTCAAGGGTGGTCTGGCCAGGGTCTAGATGGGGCTGGTCGGATCGGATCGGAATGAAAGATCAGACTTTAGGACAGAGAAGAGTGAAGGTATGTGTAGAAAATTTTAGTGGACTAGGTTGAGGTCCGGCGGACGGCCAAGGCGAGGTTGCCGCCCGCCGGTGAAGCGAAAAATACTAAGTGCTTAACCTTGCTCTGATACCATGTAAGAAATAATGTATAGAGAAAGAGAGAGAGAATAAATTGTATGTATTATTGATTGATGTTTGATGATTGATATTGATATCTGATTATTGTGCAATTGATATTACAAGGCTTCCTATTATATAGGAGAGGATTTGGGAGTGGGTTATGGTAAATTCTAATAGCCCCCTGCAAACTCAAGGAGGATAGAAACTAACCAACTTGAGTTTGAAGGGAGGAACAAATCTAATTATATATTCAATTGTCCTTATTTGGAACAAGATTCAAAATTCAGGATCAAATGTGTCACAATTGAAAAGTCAGGGACCAAAGTCACACAAGTCTCAAACTATAGGGACTATTTGTGTAGTTTGCCTTTTTTTTTACAAAACATTGTAATTACATTAGGAAAATTACAACTTAATGGTGTCAGAGGGAAAAAAAAAATACAAAAAGGTAACAAATATTATAAATATTAATAATTAAAATCATAATATTTTCACTAATGTGCAATAATTTTTCAAAATCTATTCTCAATAGAAATTTCCCCATTACAATATGTGCGTTGTGACAAAATATGATACGCCTCTTTTCATGGATCACACTGTAACTCTCTTGTACCATTTTTCTTGCTAACATGGGAGTCAAGCAGGTGTGGCATTTTAAAGGATCTTTCAAAAAGCTTGATGAGTGGTATTTGAGAAATAAAACTGCAGAAATTATATTTAGTGGTTACTTTTAAAAAATAATTACAGATTTATAAAAAAAATCTATAATTTTAATTATTAATGTTTATAAAATTTATTATTGATTTATAAAAAAATCTATAATTTTAATTATTAATATTTATAAAATTTACTATTGATTTGATTTTTTTTTCTCTCCCCCCTTGAAACTTCCATTAAATTGTAATTTTTCCAATATAATTCGTTTGGATTAAGGAGAGGGGAGTAAAAAGAAGTCTAAGTGGAAGTGAGGAAGCAACCAAATTTAAAAGGAAAAAAAATAAAAAATTATCTATTATGAATGAACATTGTTGAATATCAATTTCAAAAGAAATGATTGAGTACTTGATCTTGGGGGTTTGAAAGTGAGGAAGATGTGCAGAAAAGTAAAGAAAATGATGTAATAATTTATAGTAATTTTTTTATTTTTTAGACTAAAATATTTTAGTCCCAAACAGGACTAATCTAATTAATAGCCATTAGTGACCTTTCTTTTCTTTGATTTTGACTGATTATAGAATGTAGTTTTCTTGTTTGTAAGCAATACTAGGAATTCCAAAAATATTATCAAACACTTATATGAGTATGAGATCCATTTTTGATAGAATATTTAGTCTCTTACATTTTTGTTTTTCTTTAGATGTATTGTTATGAAATATTTAAATCTCTAACATTTTTGTTTTACTTTAGATGTTTTGTTTTACTTTAGATGTATTGTATTGGAGATGCCATGTACAATATATTTTTGATCTTTATGAAATATCTTACTTTCTAAACAAAAAGTTATTCATTCAAATTTTTTATACAAAACCTATCACTTGAATGATGCGGCAGTTGGTATTTTTGTAAGAAAAATGACTCACAAACCAAAATGTACTTGTTTTTTTTCTTTTTTGTATAAAAAGCTTTACAACTATTATATATATATATATATATAGAGAGAGAGAGAGAGAGAAATTTACAATGTGCAGGTGCACATTTTAAAAAAGTTATGATTTTTTATGATGAATATTATGATTATTTGTGATGTATGTTATGACATTTTATAGTAAAGTTATAAATAGTGAATTTATGATGCGCATCTTAAAGTCAAGAATGATAATGTGATGATATTTTGTGATTTTTGTTATGATACTTTGAAATTTTGTTATAACATTTTTCAATGAAAAAAAGTTACGATTTTTATAATCAAAAAGTTATGATATTTTGGGTTTAAGTCATGAAATTTGGTAAAAAAGTTATGAAAAACATACAATATGTACCTTTTTGAAAGTGCACATTGTTGCATCTGTATATATATATATATATATATATATTGGTAATTAAAGGATTACAAAATGTCACATTATTTTATATAGAAAATTTTTACACAAGGTACATTTATATTAGCCGCCTTATTATTTTTTTTGGGTAATTAAAGTGTATCTTGATGAATTTTTGTTTTAAAGTGTTAGATTAAAAACTCAACTACAATACTATAGATTCCGGAAAATGTTATTCCCATGTCACTTATTCGTAAAAATACACACTAAAATCTATTTTCTAATATACATTGGGAATCATGTGTACTTTTAGACACTAAAGACAAATTTTGAATTATATTTATAAAAAAATAAAAATAAAAATAAAAACTCTTACCCAACAAAAAAGGAGAATAAAAATTTCCTAATTTTTTATTTTTTTTTATTTTTAACATAGATGTGCATAAACATGAAAACAAACAAAGGGAGAAAAAAATTATTTTCACTTTATTCCATAATTCTGAGAAATTATTCACTCATTTTCTTTATAATTGCAATTAAAATTTTGTTTCGGTGTCCGAAATTACAAACAACACCATTCTTAATGCACACTTAAAAAAACAAAATTAGAGTACAACACTAACGCTATGTTTGAATTGAGTAATTTAGAGAGAAAAGAAAAAATGAATTGAATGATTTGAAAAGAAAAGAAAAGAAATTCAGATGTATGTATTTCTCATACTTGTTTGGATAACCTAAGTGAAAAGAAATGGAAAGAATTGAAGAGAAACTCATTTCTTTTCTAAGTCTCATTTTCAATTTTCCCAAAAGTAAAGAGATTGGAAGAAAAAAAAACCCACTATTTTCATAATACCAATTTTATCCCTATAAAAATAAAAGAAATAAAATGATTGAAAATATAAAAAGATTATTTTAGTAATATAACATAAAATAATTTCTTTTCTTTTCTTTTCTTTTAATGAAATCTAACCAAACAAGAATTGAGAGAAATCACAATCATTTCTTTTCTTTTCTTTTATTTCTTCCTTATCCAAACAAAAATGAGAGCAATCACAATCATTTTTTTTCTTTTCTTTTTTTTTATATTTTTTTTATAACTTAAGTAATCATTTCTTTTCTTTTTTCCCCTAAATTCCCAAACATAGTGTAAAGAAGTGGAACAAGAATTGACATTATCCTGAAGACAACCCTCATTCACATGTTAACTAGTATGTAATTTTCCAGCTTTCAAATGCAAGAAACCTCCGTTATTGAAGCTTCTAAAGCACAATTCATGATTTAAATAATACCTTAGTCTTCACAAAAAGAATTAACAGATTATTATAATGAAAATATTCTTTTGGATTTTTAATAAAAATGAAAGACTGGGAAAAGAAATAAGAACATTTCAAAAGGATTGAAAAAAAAAAAAAACAAGTGACTAGTCGGTCTTTTTTGACATAATACTCTGCAGATGCTAATAAAATCAATGAAGTTCTTCAAAGACTAACAATTTGCAAATTAAACACACAAATCAAAGAGGTACACTTTATCAAGAACTACATTTTTCAAAGAAGAAAATGATGATGTGAACTACAGGCTATCCAGCAGTACAAGGGAAAGATAATTTCTACCAAGGCATGGACTCGAAAGTTTACTGCAACTGTCGCCGGAGATAGAGCACCCACCAGAAACATCAAAAGGATGAAACCCGCCCGCTTAGCTTCCGGCTGCAGCAGGCACAGCAACTGGCTTCGAGTCTTCTGCCTTTTCATGTTCTTTGTTGAGCATCTGGCATCACATTTCCAAATTTTAAGTCACCCAGTAATATAAACATGATTTGTGAAATTATACACAGAAAATCACGGTCGGGTTCCACTTAATTATTGTTGAGACAACTAGAATAATGTCAAAATAGCTAGGTAGGTGTATAAGTTGGGAGATTTTTTTCCCCCCATCTTGATTGGTTACAAGCCTAAGCGCCAACTCATGATTTATGTAAATCAGTTACGGAAAAGACTCGTGATAGATTTGCTTAATTGCATCAACAAGCATCCCATAATATTGAGTTGTTGACCCCGGTGCACATTGGATGTCATTGGCTTGCAAGATTTTGATTTTTGACTCCAAAATATTCAGTATTTAGATGATGAAGCAACATAAACTATTGGTGTCTGAACTAAGTTTAAGTTGAGATGGATGTGCCCAAGAAGATCATGAATTTGGCTTCGATGACACCAGCTGGACCAGGCTACTCCCTTGTGTGTATATATAGATATGTGAAACTAATGCATTTAGTTGATTGTTTCTATGGAAAATGTAAATTGACACACTGAAAGAAGTTCCTAGGTGCTCAACTTGTTCCAGAATTGGACAGATTGATATCACTCTCGATGCAAAAAGTGGTTTAGTAAGCTACAAGTAGACTATAAAATCCAATGAATTCGACATTGATAACCCTGTCAATGCAGAGTGAATTAGTATGCCACAAGTCATTGCTATAGAATCAAAGAGGCTATATCATTGTGACATTGTCATAATTTCAAAACTCTGAAAGCAAGTGGTCAACATTGGCCTCCCCATTCCTAGAACGACTGAGTGCTTGAATTTCTAATATGACTCATGTACAGGCCAAGACCTACTAATTGATAAGCTATATATTCATATGCCTACAAACAAATAAGAACATATATATATATATATATATGTATAGAAAATATAAGCCACCAGTTAGAATCCAAGATTTGGGCAGCTAACCTTATTGTTGATCAAGTTATGGAGAGCGATTACACTCCGGATGAGGGAAGAAAGATAAGTGACCAACATCATATCATTTGTTTTCACTGCACAGAGATAATAGATCAACAATTCAGA
The DNA here is from genome assembly GCF_004153795.1 of Camellia sinensis. NCBI lineage: Eukaryota > Viridiplantae > Streptophyta > Magnoliopsida > Ericales > Theaceae > Camellia > Camellia sinensis. The sequence goes on from NW_021026258.1 coordinate 441,853, forward strand.
AAAGAAAATAGTTGTTTCCGAAAATCCAGAAACCGATGGCAAAGACACAGCAAAGGATATCTGGGATTTAGTTTATTTACCTGCAAAGGCTTTAATTAGTTCGGTCACATTGAGATTCGGAAGTAGGTTAAAGACATCCTGCAAGAAGAAATTTTGAAAATTGAGAACAGAGACAAAGACCTACCCAGATTGTAGCTGCAGCAAAACAATGACCACCACCATCACCACCAAGAACAAAGTCAATAATCTTAAAAAATGGATTTAATAGGGCTCTGAGGAAGTTTCTTTGAAACTCAATGATAAAATAATGAGCTGCTACATATTTTTGTCAAATACAGGAACAGGCTGAGAAGTACAGATTGGACGGACAAACAAACATAATCAAACCAAACCAACGCATTGTGTCTCAATCAACTGATGTTGGCTACATAAATCCTTTTTATCCATTATGCTCTATCAAGGGCCAAACACATTGAGGCACCACTCAGCAATGGAGGGTCAAAGGGAAATTGAATTGGGACATGTTCAAATTTTGTATTTGTTATATGTCATATATATATATGAATAATTTATTAAAAGATAATGAAAACATGCAATGTTACATAACACTAATTACAATCAAAAAGCTATATATTTCATAACTTAAACATCAAGGAGTCATTCACATAACAATTACATTTACACATGATGTATTTATCTTATAAAAGTTTCGAAACATATTTAGAGTATATAAGTAGTATCATGAAGAACGTAAAACATTGTTATTATGAAAAGATTCAAAACACAAGACATGAAGGATTCAAGAAGTGTCAGTAAAGTGTCCGATATTGTGCACTTTTATTCTTCTTTTATCTCTTAACCTAGCTACATCGGGCTCTTTAACAAGTGTTGTAAGTCATCAACAATTTCTCTCGCTCCTCAAAAGTCTGCAGGAACGGAGTTGATGCTCCCACATCCATAGCATGAGCAGTTAAAGCAAGTGAATGATTTGAAATTTGAGTTGGAAAAAGGAACCTGTAAATGGCACAGAATCTCATGGTTCAATGGAAGCTTCCCATCAATAACAAGGTCAAGATAACTGCGTATCTCTTGAAGTCGTGCATCCAACCCCTTAAGGGCTGCAAGTTTCCCAGTCACCTGCAGCAGACAAAGAGAACAAAGTTTATTTTATCCTTCTTCTTCTCCTTCTTCGTCTTCAATAGTCCAATTGAATTGAGTTATATTCCAGTGCAGCCAATTTCTATTTCTCTCAAATCTTTTTAAAATTAGAAACAGATATGCACCGGACATGTACCAGGCAAGCAAGGAAAAGGAAACCAGAACAGTAAAGAAAGAATACCTCTGTTGCAAGGGTGCTAATGGTTGTATCCTTCACATCCCTCAGCAAGTGCTCAACCCCTGTTGAATAAAGAAGACAGTAGAAATTAAAGATGAAGCTGATACAGAAACAAGATAATATGCACATATATCATATATGTGAATTTTTTAGAGGCACTAAGTAAGTTGGCAGGTTGGCATCTTCTTTAAAATCAACAAAGAACGAGAGAAGGCGCTGAGAAAAAAGAAAAACAAGATGCAGGGGGGAGAGAGAGAGAGATGTAGCATCTATTTCAGGTTTCTATCCCAAGTGGCATACCAATTTCCTCAACTTCATGAGCGGCAATTTCTGAAGGCACATGCACAAATACCTTCTGGCTTTTCTGAGTAGCATTCTGCAAACATATCCAACGATCAGATCAACTTCCAAGCAGATTTGAGACATTCTGCCCAGAATGACAAGCTTTAACCATTAAAGCATCTCAGTTAAGTCAGTCATGCATTAGCAATTACCACGTAACATCACTGAATGATTAAAAATTGTGATGGAAATGGAAAACTAGACGGTTACTTTTACCTCTTTAACCTCTTCAACAGCATAGTAAGCTTTAGTTGGAATCCCCATCTCCTTAGGCTGGACATCAATTATGACCAAGACAGGATTGGGAACGTAGCTGCAATACCACCAGTAAAAATTGCACAAAAGTGCAAGAAGGCCAGAAAATTGTTATAGACAACGAAGTGAATTCTAAAGGTAAAACAGACATTCAATTTGCGAAGAGACATGTTATATATATTGTTGCTTGCAAAATGTTACATGCCACCATAAAAGCCCGTTTCCCTTGATAATCCAAGGACAAAATTGAGAGATATGGTGGCAAGCAATTGATGACAGATACATGACCAGCTTGTAAGAGATTTTATTGTGGGACAAAGCACAATACACATTGGGTAAGGCTTGTGATTAGACAGCTGATCAAAAGTCATTATGGACCAAATCATCATAGGGATAAGTGATGTGCCTTGGAACCAAATATTCAAGAACCTTCTGGAAATGGTGTAGAAAATCGATGATTCTAATAGGAGTACATAATGATACTCTTCCATTAACCAAACAAATAAATAAACAAACAAACATAAAGGAACAATATGTCAATAACAATAACATGATGCTATCCAATGCAATACATGAAGTGATTCTAAACTAGCATTAAGTAGTTTGAACAAGAAGATAATATTTAATCCATTTATATTACTCAAAATGCATAGAAAACAGATAGTCATGGAAAAGGCACCCCAACTGATATTTTTCCTTTTAATTGATGATAATACAAGAAAGAAAACATAGGAAATGGAAACAAATATGTTCACATAAAAATCATCATTTACCACAACATGTACAAAATTTCACTAATGCTTCCATTGCATGAAATCAATCATGTGAAGATCTGTCTTTTATCCAAGTGCAATCCACTGTATGTGTGGGCTAACCAATTCCCTTCAATTATGATTAACAAATCCAAAGTTAGAAGTCAACGATCATGTTAAGATCACAGCTGCATGAAGCGGGAGCAGAAGTGGAGGCGACCATGGGGGAGGGAGGGCCCTATAAAAGAGTGCAAGGTTGGGAGCAAGGAAAGCTCTCATAGTTGTTTCCTGCTACTAAGGTTAAGATTAAAAATTACTTAATTGAACATATGAAGGCACCAAAAGCTGCCCTTGCCGACTACAATACCACACCCATTGAGATGAGAAAATGGGCTAACAGGGAATTTCCCAGAGCTTCACCTTCTTCACTTTAGGGCATAACAGTTTCTATCAATAGCCATGAAACTATTATTGAACTCAAAAACATGGATATGGACATACACATGGGACACAGACACACATGGCGGGGATACGGCAATATATATATATACATTTATTTATTTGCTATGTATAGTAGATGAATAAAAATTTAGAGAATAGAGACAGGCATTATGTTTATGTGGGTGTATTTTTATTTTCACCTTCCTCCCTCTTTGCTTTCATATATTTTACTTTGACCCCAAATATTTTTTCTAACATTATAAAAAAGAAACTCACAGGGGTGTCCTGAAGGATATCCAAACACAAGATGTGTGTCTGTGAAGTGTCCTGTAATAAAAATAATTTTAAAAATTGACATGCCACGTGGCATGTCTGCAGCATGGACATGAACTCTGATGTGTCAGTGTCTCATACATGTTCAACCAGATAAATGACACCCATTTTGAAATGTCAATGCTTCATAGCTATTAACATATATAAGGCATTAATGTATATGTGGGTGTATTTTTATTTTCACCTTCCTCCCTCTTTGCTTTCATATATTTTACTTTGACCCCAAATATTTTTTCTAAAATTATAAAAAAGAAACTCACAGGGGTGTCCTGAAGCATATCCAAACACAAGATGTGTGTCTGTGAAGTGTCTTGTAATAAAAATAATTTTAAAAATTGACATGCCACGTGGCATGTCTGCAGCATGGACATGAACTCTGATGTGTCAGTGTCTCATACATGTTCAACCACATAAATGACACCCATTTTGAAATGTCAATGCTTCATAGCTATTAACATATATAATTTGAAATTTGAACATATTCAAGTTACTCGTTTCTTCCTTCTCTTTCTTTATCTTACTACAATTTTTATTGGGCATATCCTAGTGAGAAGCTACAATTACTAAAAATACAATTCTCTTAGAAGTTTGAATCTCTATAGCTGATTAGTTTACTTTCTTAATGATGGTAAATGGAAAATGACTGCCCATATCCCCATCAGCAGCTAGAGATTTTGAAAGATCAAGGGCACCTACAAACATAACCATTTCTTTTTCCCATGAAAACAAACCTCATTACAAGATTCTCTGCAGAAAAATAGATGACAAGTTTAGGTAGAAGATCACCAAGACCCGGAAGAGGAAGAAGTAGCAAAATGATCTATTGACGATGAGACACATCAGACAAAAACAGAACTAACTCAATTGTTGAATCCCGCACCACAAGGGAAAAAGAAAAAGAAATAAGACACTTGAAAAGAAAGACAGAACACAGATGTTAATACAGTGCAAAATAGTATGAGCAAACCAAGGTTCTCAAACAACACTAAAGCAACCTTAATTTTTGGTTATAGGAGTAGATAATCTTACTCATTGAATAGCCCATGAATATTAAGGTCATTTTCCCGTAACTTTGGACCAGTGCTATACCACCCCACAACATGCTCCTTTGCTGAAAAAAGTTATAAATCAATTGCAACAATAAGAATAGCAATAATAACATGAGTAATGACAACTAGAATAATAATAATGATAATAATAAAGGAAAGGAAACCGAAAAGGAAAAAGAAATGAAGGGAAAGGATTACAGAGAAAAAAAAATTTATACCATTTATTCTCCTGAACATGGAAAACATTGATTCATGGTAATTGTGGTCGAGAAACCAGATGCTTGGATCCTTGTCGTCTTCTTCAAAAGGTACTGCACATGTTAAATAAAAATATTAGAAGGGACATACTAAATACATGCATCTGGAAAGGTAACTGTGTTTGAAACCAGACAACATGAGTTATAGAAGAAAAATGGAACGAGTGTTACTTATACCATTTATTCTTATAGCACTTCCAACAAAACTCAAAAAAAAAAAAGAAAACAAAACAAAAAAAAAGAAGAGAACAGAAAAGAAAAAAAATAAAGACAAAAAGACAAAAAAAGAAAAAAGAATATTCATCATATTCTTAAAATGACAAAACAAAAAGTCATACATGTCAAATGTGCATGTCCGCAACATGCATACTCACATATTTCCAACTCCAGCTTTGGGCATAAAAGAGCTTTCTAATTCTTTGAAAATATGGACTTAAATTAATAAGGACTCAACATCAACAATATGCCGCCATGATGCAATCATCATAAATTTCCAACAAGCTGAACTAAAATGAAAGCATCCAGGTTATATTCTCCTCAGTTCCCCTACCAAGAGCAGCCTCCTTGTAGTTTTTTATGCAATGATGTTTAAATATTACAATAATGTAACTATCATGTTTGCCAAGTAGTTTCCAAGAATTTGACAAGTCAATGCTATCCATCCACAAACTACCATGCTTATTTAGATTTGGCAAACTAACCATGTAACATAGTTATTTAGATGAATTTCAGGGCTTTCCTACCAATTTAGTAGGCTTCAAACTCATTATGCAGTTTTTTAGAACTTTTGCTATTTCAGCCTATGTTACTTTGTCTCGGATACAGGTGTCGGGTGCGTATCTAGGGGTTGGACTCATCAAATCTCAAATTTAAGGGTACACGAAGTTGGCACAAAAGAGTAATATTTTAATATTTTTAATCCATTATATGAGATAAAATGGTACTAAATGTAACATAGTCAAAAAAGTGTTTTATAGCAATTACACAACAAATGATACATATAAGATAGTGTTAAATACAAAAATACGAGAAGTATCCAATGGAAAGTATTGGACACATATTGCATACCCTTGTCCAAGTGTCGGGTGTTCGACATAGGTATTTGATTTATTTAGAAGAGTCCATGCAACCATGAATGCAACTGCTCCTTTGAGCATGAACTGTCCTTTCCCAAAAAGTAAACATTTCTAACACAGTAATAACATTACCATGTGATAATATTCAAATTTCTCATATTTACGCTTGTTAATGTAATAACTACTCTTTTCATTCAGTTATTTGAAAGTACATGCAGATATTATATTTACGCAAACAGGTCAATTTAGCTTATAATACAGAATATGTGTACGGAGTTGGGAATTCCAGTCAAATCAGAACTCTATTTGAATGGTTTATTTATGAATTCCAGTTTTCGGTTGAATTCAGAAAAAGTCAAAACTAATTAAATTTCTGAAAATTTTGGCTACATTATGGGTTAATTAAATTTATGAAAATTTTGGCTACATCTTGACCGGTCAAATTTACAATGAATGAATTGCTAAAACTTGAAAAAACTATCTATTTTAAGGTCATTGATGTCAAATTTCAAATTCCTTTTTTCCTCCTTTTCTTGTGCAAACTTTCCCCACAGAACCTCAGCAAATTTCAAACCACAGATGGCTTGCAAGGTGTCAACAATGCCGACAAACCTAATCAATATGCATCTGAACCTGAAAATTTAGCAAATTTCAAACCACAGATGGCTTGCAAGGTGTCGACAATGCCGACAAACCATAAATTTTAAATTCCTCCCTCCTGAAATAGTAGTAAAACTCTTCTGAAGTCTTTACAAATAAACCTACAATGAGAAATTTAAGGAATTGCATATCTGAACCACTTTGTTCGAATTCAAACAACACAATTTTCTCACCTCAAATACTTTCTTCAAGGAATACTTCCAAATACATCATATATTACAGGAGCCAAAATTAGCTCAAATCTTCTTACGCATCCAGCATATGTATGACTTAATTGTATATCTAGCTCAAAACCATAAAAATTCCTTTTCAAAAGCTTATTCCGATGAAAATAATTGTCTTACGAGAACAATTAATTGCATATCACAAGTACAAAGCTTAAATCCCTAAAATTCAACTATCAACAACCTACTTTTTTGTTCTTGTAACTTCACTGAAAATTTCCCCAATCTACATAATAACATGCAAAGAAACACACGATAAACATGAATTAAAGTCTAAACCCTAACTCTTTGAATCAATGCTATATCTGAAGAGTCTCAACGAAACAAAAAGAAAGAATTTCAGATCTGAAGAGAGAACCTGCGTAGCTGTTGGTGACATCGACGGTCCCTCTGAAGGAAGCGCCGAGTAGGACTCCGACGACGCGTTTCTTAGTGTCGCGAGCGACTCTGTTGTAGTGATCTACGATGCTCAGAAGAACAAGAGGATGAACTATAACCTTCTCGATCGAACGAGCCGAGATTTGCTGTGTCTTGATTACATCCATTTTCTAGAATCGCAAGCAATGTCACTGAGACGAATCCGCCGAATATATATATATGTATATGTGCACGGTAGAGTTTTCTCGCGGTTTCTTGCCGGTGAGAAAAGCAACAAGAAAGCGAGCATATATATATATACAGCTCCACTTGGTTTTCAAATTCTATTTGGGCTTTTGATAGTTTGAGTTTGAGATAGTAGTTTGGGCCACTTTTATCTGGGCCCAACTTTGTGAATAATACGCTCTGTTTCTGTTTGGTTTTAAAATTGTTTTGAGTTTTTTGTGAATTGTTTTATATTTTAATAAATTTCTTTTTTTACTTTTTAGATGCACTTAATGTAAATACACTTAAAGAGTAAAATATTTTTAAATTTAAAAAAAAGAAAGATTCACTATATATGGAGAAATACCAACACAAAAAAAGGTACACTTTGTATTTTTTTGTATTTAGCGAATTTTTTAAAACATCATTCATAAATATTTTATTTTTAAGTGTATTTAGAAATTTAAAATTTTTAATTAAAATAATAAAAAAATCACTAAATTTAAAATATATATATATATATATATATATATGAAAACAAAAGACTCAAAAAGAGTTTTCAAACAGCCTGATTCGGATCCAAACTTTCAAATTCCATGGACTGAGCTCAAGCTAGAGTGCAGCTACCAAACCTAGAGTTGAAATTTAGAGGCCCAATTACTGCACAGCCCACTGGGTCATTACAAATGCAACACCACGGCCCGTTTGGTAGAGCGGTGGAAAAACGATTATAGATTAACTTAACAGATTATGGCTTGTAGCTGTAAACATAAACTGTTAACCTATTTGGTATAGCTACGAGATTATGAATTTAAGCAGCAGAGTAGTATTTGGTTAATAAGTTGTAAAATTTTTACTGTATATTTGTTTTTTCTACCCTTATATGATATAAAAATGACTATTTTGTCATTTTTTTCAGTTTTAATTTTAAAAAAAAATATTTCTTTAAAAAAGTTAATATAATTAGTATTAATTAGTATCAATTAATATAAAAATTGATACATTTGCTAAAAATGTAATTGAAGTGTTATTGTCACAATTATTTTCCATTATAAATTAATTAGTATCAATTAATTGCTTAATTAGTATAAATTAATATTAAAATTATTAATTAGTATCAATTAATAACTTAATTAGTCTCAATTAATGTTAATATTTGGGTATTGACGAGGGCATTTAAGTAATTTTAGCCCCCCACACCAGTTGTGCGCTTAAGTCAAAAATTTAAACACTCCCCGACCAGCTTTTGAGATAAGTTGAGAAATAGCTTGATTTAAGCTATAAGCTAGTTAACTTAAACTACACCAAACACAATATTTTAGCTTAAATTAAGCTAAAAATTAAAATAAGCAGCTTATAAGATCTACCAAACAGGCCTCTTGTCTAATTTGAAACTCTATTTAAATTTCAATAATGCTAATGACTATAAATTGAGTGTGTTTGGTTTAAATTTTTTTAAAATTGAGATTTTACTTTTTTTATTTTTTATTTTTAGTGAATATTTTTAAAATTTTAAGCAAATTTCTTACTTTTTTAAATGCACCTTACTTGTATGTATTTAAAAAGTAAATTATTTATGAGAAAATATTTTTAAAAATTAATAAATACGCAAGAATACAAAAAATATACTGTATTCTTGTATTTTTTTTTGTATGCTTAATGAATTTTCTAAAGATTTTTTTAACAAATATTATACTTTTTTAGTGTATTTATATTAGGTGCATCTAAAAAAAATTTAAAAAAAATTTACTTAGAATATTAAAAACATTTAGTGAAAACAAAGAAATACGAAAAACAAAAAATTTTAATTTTCTAAAAAGTGCATCTTGAACATCCAAACCAAACAACCTGATTATTTTTTTTTTATCATAAATTATTTACTATTTAATGTTTTAACATTGTATTTCTCACTACTTATATTTGTTACTAATATAGTGCCGTTTTGGCAACAACAATAAAAAGCTGCGTTTTGCCATCACTCCAAAAACGCCAAGCTTGGCCAAAACGCTGAAATGGTGATTTGGGAAGACCCAAAAAAGCAACACCCAAATTTACCAAACTACCTGCTAGAACATTGTAATTAATTAATTCAAAAATCTAAAAATAAGGATATTTTGGTCATTTTAGAGTGATGTGACACTTTTAAAAAATATTAAATCAAAAATAAAAAAAGTCAGCTTTTTACTAACTTCCCAAATCACTTCCAAAAAAGCCAAAAAACTTGATAAAAAACTAAAAGTCAGATTTTTACCAACTTCCCAAAACACCCCATAATAGTCTCACACCACTTGATAAATAAAATATAGTAAAAAAATACGACAATGCTAGGAAACAGAAACAATATAGACTCAGACACATGTCTCATGAGTGTGAGTCTCATATCATATGTGAGTTTACATCATATGAACCTCACCTCTTGTGAAATATCTATGTCTCATTTTGTGTTTGGTATTCAGTGCATTTAGACTTATTGAAAAAATATGATTATCATAGTATTATTATTTAATTTTAAGTTCTGAGTTTGCATAATGTAAATAAATTAAAAACTTAATTTATGGAAAAAAAAAGCAGGCTTCTCATAAGAATATGTATTCATGATTTCATGCCTGTATTTTTTTTCAGCTTTTTTTTTTTTTTTTTTTCATGCTTAATTTTCCGGAAGTGGATTCACACCCACCCTGATTATACTTGTTTATCATGATATGCGATCAATCATCAATACCACAATTCTAGTAAACAAAGAAAATCAAATTAAAAGAGAAAATGTTGAGCTGTTGAAGCATAGACTTAGATATCATTATAGTATACAATTGCGTAAGAAATAAATGGATCAGATTAGTGTTGAATGTGCATAATGTGAAATTAGCTTAGTTAACATGAAAGATGAGTTACATATTTCAATATTATTCACCCAAAAGGAGTGTCACAAAAAGTTTAAATCTCTTATGTAATTGCATTTAGTTAAGAAAAAAAATGTAAAATAAGATTTTAAAATCAGAATAACCTTTTTGTTTCTCATTTAAGATAATTTTTTCTTCTTGTTTACTTTTTTTTTTTTTTTGTAGTCTATCTAATAAACAAGAAAATAAATAAATAATGGAGTTTTGATTTTTAAAATTGAAGAAACAAAATTAAGTTGAAATTAAACATAGTTATGGGCGATTTCATCAAGTATATTAGTTAGATAAAATTCAACTTGTACAACAAAAAAAAAATTAACATTGCAGTACACTTTATTTTAAACTAAGCATGAAAACTATTTGATTTACCACATTAACACGGCACGACATGATACAATAACATGAAAAAATAATTTTAATACAAACCCGAGATAATAGTGCACGAACACGAGAAACGATTCCCAGTCTGACATGGTTCCTTGGCAATGTCAACACATGAATTTCAAAGAAGGAACCAGACCCAAGGTACGACCAGTTTTGTAGTCCAAGAAAACATCTCATGAGAACTCTAAAGCACAATGCAATTTCCAAGCATTTACATACATAGATCTATATATATACACATAATAAATAAAGAAAAGTTAAGGATCATAAAAAAGAAATTTCATGAAAATAATCATTAAAGATTTATAATTCTTAAATTACCTTGATTAGTGTGTGATGTTTTATTTTAAATGTAATTCAAAGGTCATAAATCTTTCACGATCATTTTTATAAATTTTTTTTCATGATACCTAACATTGCTCTAATAAATACTACATATATATTAATATTTATCCAACAGAGTAAACACAGAGAGAGAAAACAATGTTGAATAAGCATGCAAATGAGAATGTCGAAGAACTTTTAAACTTTCAATTTCTAGAGCTACGTGCATTTTACAACAATATTTGAAATGTCTGTCATTTCTTGTTTTTCTTGTTTTTGTTTTTGATGCTAAAACCTAAAACATCTTCGAATCATCGCAACAACTCAGAAACATTTTCTTAGATTCGAAGCTTGTTTTTTTACATGAAGCTTAAACGCAGATCCAATGGTGGATGATTCATTTCAGCCTTGCATTCATTTGCAAACAACCTTAACTTCTCAGAATCTGATTCACTAAATGAGTTCAATGGAAATAGTTGCAAAGTCTCCATCGCTCTTTCTGGCCCCGAAACTTGATTTATACTGACTAAATCTGCAAAGAGAACAAAGTGAAATACAATCAGTAAAATTTTCTTGGTCAAACCCTCTGTTTGGTTCTCGGGAATATTCAAGAATTACAAAAGAAAAAGCTTGAACACGGCCGAGAAAGTAAAGCCTTTATTTTCAAATGATTTTTTTTTTTTTATGAGCGAAAAAGAAGTATATTGATGTAAAGTAAAAAAACATATGCTAACTATTTTGGCACATATTCAGGGAATAGCTTACGTTTTGCAGAAGAAACCGAAACCCTATCTTCTCGGTGGATCTCGTGTTGTTCAGTAACTGAAACTCTGCGACGCTTCTGTCTCTCCCTAGCTTTATGGTTTTGAAACCAGTAAAAAACATTCTTACTCTCGATCTTGCCATAAAAGCTCAATTGAGAAGAGATCTTTTGGATCTGGTCAGTGCTTGGGGTTCGAAGTCCGGCCCTGAACAGGTCAGTCAGGACTTTGACCTGTTCAACGGTCGGATTCCACCGCCCACACTTATTTCCAGCACCACCACCGTTGCCACCACCACAGCGTGGCTTTACACAAAAGCCTGACATTCCAATATCATCCATATATATCTAACTAAAGTTTGAAAAACTTCTGAAACTCTGATCTTTGGTTCTGGTCAGCTTCTGAACTCAAAAAAGAGAGTTCGTGTGTCCATATATAAATACAAGAAGAATGATTAGTTTAATATTGTTTTTGTTTTTTTTTTTGATGTGATGAAGTTTGGATTTGTTTAATGTGAGATTGAAGAGAGAATCAGACCCATTTGTTTAAGTGCAATATGCTTTGATTTTAGAGCATGTGAGAGGGAGAGAAGTTAGAGGATTTGATGGAATTGTTTTTTGGGCCAGCTTTTTTGTGTAAAGAGAGAAAAGGAGAGATAGACATGCACAAAAGCTGCCACCATTCAACATTTCGGTCGGCGAGCAGACAAAGAGTTAAGTTCTCAAATTTTTGTATAAAAAAACATACACTAATTAAAAAAATATCAAATTCTATGTTAAATTTTTTCCCCCTTTTTAAGTCTGATGATATGGATTTTATATAACATAAGGAAAAACTTTCATGTATAGAAATAGGGCACATAATAGAGATATAAACCTAAAAAAAATAGAGATACTATTAATGTTACTTATTCAAAACATTTAATCAAAAAAAAGTGCATACAATTTAAAATCAACAATGTTACATCCACACAAAATCATCTCCCCAAACCCTCCAAATGACATTGCAAGGTTGTTTGAAAGGTTTTGAGAGAAGAGAGGATGGTCCCTAATTTACCTTTTTCTTATCACATCATTCAGGGGGTTTGTGAGGGAGAAAATTGTATAAATGAAGCATTTTTCATTTAAAACTTATAGACAAAATTCATTCTAATATGGTCTAACAAAAATAAATTTATATTTACAATAATGATTTTAGATTCAAGATACTTTTAGGGTACATAGCATTTATGTAAAAATAATGGTGTGAGTCTCATATTTTTTGTACACATAGTACAACTGTGTGTATATATATATATATATTAATAGTGAGTGCAAATGTATATATTTGCAATATGTCTTTTTGGGAGGTTTGATATGTGATGAGTTTGAAAGTTATTTGACAGTTCTCTACCATTATAATTGTTTAGTAGTAAATTTTATGAGCATTATTCACAGTTTCTTGATTATATGTTTTTTTATAATATGACAGATATAACTCATGGTGTTGGTTAGTGGTTATCACTTGATCATCACGTTTACACTCTAAAATGAGTTCAAAGAACCCTACTTATGACACAATTTCCGATTATAAAAGAATATGTTTAAATAGACTTAGAGATCTAACTAGTGTAATGAGTCCAAAGCCACAAAGACATATGAGTAATACAAGTTTTGTTCATAAACTAATGGATGTATTGTATATTGTATTGTATGCTAAAGATCGTGTGAATGGTTACTGGAAAAGAAGTTTGGTGTGAGTGAAAGTCAAAGTTCACATTGTCTGATCATAGTTGGATGGTTGTGATCAAAGCCCCTGACATGGATACTGATAGTTTTAGTTGACCAAGGAGTTCCGTTCAGTCAAAAAAAAAATTCTGATCCACCAAGAATCCTCTAGAGTGTTTTTTTCTTAAAATTTCTTAAAATGGTGTATTGTGTGGTTGAGATTTAATGTTAAAAAATTGATGTGACTTGTCATTAAATCTCAACCACACAATGCACCACTCTAAAAAACTTTAAAAAAAAAAAAACTCTAGAGGATCCTTACTCATTTTGATCAGCCAGTTCAGTCAAAAATTGTTGTGATTAAACATGGGGACAGTGACTAGATGACAATAAAGCCACCAAGTTGAGATTTGAGAGACACAAAACTCAACTCTCAAATCTCAACTCAATAGAAACCATTAGGAAACTGACCATGATTTGGCTTTTCTTATGTCATAAGGCTCCTGTCTTAAGCAAATAAATGTCCTTATTTAACTAACCAAAATAACTCGAATTGGTCAAAAAAATAAATATGCAGATGAAATTTATTTTGGGTGCGATATATGTTATTAAATTTGAATCTATACATCATATATATGTTATTTTTTGATCATTTTTCAGGTTTAGTAATGTTCTTATTTATAAATTAAAAAAAATTAAAATTTAACGAAAACTGATTTGATGATTATTTTCGTTTTCAAAATATTATGAGCAACTTATGAAATTTAATAAATTTTTGTAATTAAAAAAAAAAAAAGTGGTTCTAATGTTTAAAAAATTAAATTTCTTTCACTCCTTCCTCTCTAGCTCCTCTGGACACAACCTATTACTCATCTCCATCACTAGCCACCACATTTAGCCACCTCCACCTCTGGCCACTGCTTTTGACAATCACCTTCGGTTAGAAACTACTTTCGATAGTCAGCAAATATTTTCAATCATCGACAATCACCTTTGGCCATCACTTTCTTGTGTTTGTAATTTCTAACTACTCATTCATTTATTTTTAAAACAAAAATTTAAAATATATGTATCAAATATTCTATTATTTTTATTTTTATTAAAAAGTAAATATACATATATTTAATATATTTTACAAATAAAATAATAATGATAAGGATTTTTTTTCCCACTTTGTTGTTCAAAATTAGGGAGCTTAATTAACTTTCATTATGATACTGTTTTTGAAACTACTTTCGATGGTCGGCAAATATTTTCAATCATCGACAATCACCTTTGGCCATTACTTTCCTGTGTTTGTAACTTCTAACTACTCATTCATTTATTTTTAAAACAAAAATTTAAAATATATGTATCAAATATTCTATTATTTTTATTTTTATTAAAAAGTAAATATACATATATTTAATATCTTTTACAAATAAAATAATAATGATAAGGATTTTTTTTCCCACTTTGTTGTTCAAAATTAGGGAGCTTAATTAACTTTCATTATGATTTCTAGGTGACTTTATGGCGCATGCAATGAAGATTGTATTTTAGGTGTTGTCCTTTTTTATGAGGTAAGGTTAATTAATCAATTAATCCAAAGTTGAAAATTCAAAGTTTGATGAGAAGTTGGAAAAAAAAACATCCTACTATTATTGTGCTTCTCTGATATCAGAGACTTTGGATTGGATTGGATTCGTGCCCCTTCATTTAAAGTGGAGTGTCAAATTGTAGTGCGTGCTTTTTGCTCTACAATTCCCAATAACGTTTTGTCTGTTAGCACTTGTCACTTGTTGTGTGGTTTGTTCTAACTCCTACGAATGTTGCTATATTTTATATTTTTTTCTTCTAATCAACTCTGATTTTAACTGGAATATTGTAGGTAAATATAGTGAGAAGATTATTTAAATTTTTATGCTGTTATAATATTACTGTATATATAATACAAATCCAGTCATGCTGTAGAGCTCTAATTAGAGCTGCTACAGTGCAGTTTTAATGAGCTGTCTACCTATTAAAAAAAAACAAAACAAAACAAAACAAAACAAAACAAAACAAACAAACAAACGGTGAAGTGAAAGACAAAAAATGGAGAAGAAAAAGATAAATTAATACTCTATTAGAGATCTATTTTTAGAGGTCTAAATCATTTTTGATAGAAATCCTCCATATACATGATATAAAATCTCACTGCATGTTAGAATTACATCACAAAAAATTTCATCAATGTTGTATCCATTACTCTGAATGTTGCAACTTATGGATGCATTTCAAAAGCATTGGGCTAATGTTTTTTGAGTTTATTTTGTATGTTAACGTTTTTTTTTTTTGCCCTACAAAAAATGATCCTGAGTTTAGTAGTGGTTCAAAATTTTTGGTGGTTTCAGATTAAATATCAAAATAAGATTTTATCTAATTAAACTTTTTAAGAGTTGGGCCATCGATAATAAAAAATTTAATGTTTTTATTTATTATTATAAGCATTAGGTAACAATTTAAGTGGCCAAATGGTTCAACGACCTATACTTGAGTTAGTTGATGTTAACTCAATGACTTGGATAAGTTTATAATTTGTTTTTAAAATCATGAACTGTGTCTCTCATATATGCATTTTTCATAAATATATATATATATATATATATACACCAACAAGTGTAATCAATTGGACCAATAAAATCATAAATACAGAGTCAATGTCAAACTAATTAAAATTATAAAGATCACAATGATATATTGGTCAAAATGTAAAAACTACAGTTGTAATATCTAAAAGATAAATGTATGCAACTAGGTTTTGAAAGGGCGGCCCAAGAGTTAGCAAAATTTAAATAAAGTTCAAGCTCATTTTAAATTATTTAAATTTTGTTGGGATTATATTTATTCAACGAGTTAGCTTAATCAATAAAGTATTTTCTTATGAGATGTTGATCACTACAAGTAGAGCTTCTTTTCCAATCATATCGATTATTAAAAGTAAATAAAAAATATTTATCTATTCACAAAATTTTGAGTTTGAACTAGTTTGCAAGAATTATGTACTAAGCCTCCGTTTGGGAAGTGGGTTGGATTTTTGACTTTTTGGATTTTTTGGCTATTTTAGCCTTGGCTAAAAAGCTTGGTTTGGGAAGGGTTTTTTGGCTTTTTTGACTTTTTTTGTGAGAGAAGAGTGTAATAATTATGGTTTGGATGTGATATTTTGTTTGTTATAGCTAAAATAACTTATTTTGTCTTTTGTGACTAAAATAGCCTAAAACTAACTTGCCAAACGGACCCTAAATACTCCTAGTCTTTATTCATCTTTGCCAAACAACCCTACATACATAGCATAGATATGGAAATAGAAAATGCTACACTTGCTAATTATTTTTATCTATTGATATGACACATCATAATAACATGTGATACATTTTCTTGTGATTAATTTAAAATGAATTTACATAAAATTAATAATTTAGGGTAGAGCATCGGCAATGAGAGAGTATACTAATTAAAATGCTCAACAATCAAAGAGTCAATTCAGCATGGGTTTATTCAAACTTCACTTTCATTAGCAATCGTACAGTAAAAAATTTGGAAAATAATTCTGTAAATAAAAAAATGCATGCGCATGTTATTTCTAATCTATAATAACACATAACTTTAGGTGCGTACTAAAAACTTGCCACACATATCTTCATGATTGCATTATCACTACCAAGCTCCAAAGTCAAAAGTAACTTTACGTACCAAAAAAGATTGAATGGATCTATCTATCTATCTATTTATATTATGCTAAAAAGAAGGCTGAATTTGGTATTTTTGTCTTATTTTTTTGATTTTTTCAAAATACTCTTACAGTAGTTAGGTGGGCAATTATGTCCTAAATTTAATTTTTTTCCTTCAAATCCTTAACTTCTAATTTCTTATTTTAAACTCAGTCATATAGTTCATGATCTTATTTTTTAAAATTAAATAATTATATGTGCATGCATGACATGTGCTACCATTTTTAGTATATATATGTGTGTGTGAAAAATACTATTTACACAAAAAATTTGTCCACATAATGTATAATGAGAGCTTCTGTATATTCTATGTACAAATTTTCTATGCATGCTATTGTATCTATATAGGGATAAATGCCATATATCATTGATTTTTTACAACCATTTTGTATCACCGATAATTATAATTAATTACCTTATTTGAACATAATTATTAAGAAAATAATGAAAAAATTGCTATCTTACCACATACCTAATGATGGACAAGGGTAAAAAAAATATAAAAAATACTACATATAATCCTATTTCTTACTCTTATATACAAATGAGTGGGTCACATGCGTATCTATTTATGTGGGTCTCGTTGCTATGTATGAGTGTAAGAAAACGAGATAATAAAATAAGATCATATAAAATATTAATATTATTAAGAGAAAAAAAAAGAAGGTAACATATAACAGTCTTTATATACGAGTGAAACTTTGTTCAATTCAATAATTGGACATGAGGTACTAGTTACGTGCTATGGGGCCCATTTCAAGCCTATTTTGATAATTTAAATCTTTTATTAATATCTATTATGTCAAGTAAATTGTTTATATAATTGAATATTAGTAATTATATAATTAGATTATATTTATTTTTAAAAAAGTAAATTGTCTATCGTTGAAACCCTATCTGACTTCTACTCCTTCTAAGAAAAAATAAAATCTAATATTTCATCAGTCTAATTTTTATTTTCAATTAATTTACTATTAAAAAAAAATAGAAAGGATTGAAAAGGTTGGTAAAAGGGCATTACATGTGTCGGATTTTACATGTCTTTTTTTGTATCGTCCACCTAGATCCTGGGACATCTCTTTCTCTCTCATTTCATCCGAGGTTTAAAGAAAGAAGAAACAAGATTATTAAAACAGGGGGAAGATGTATTTCAGTGAGAATCGAGAAGTCTAAGCTAAGCACTAGTCATTTATTAGGTAAAGTGTGTATTGATATGTATGTATAAATAGATTTTAGATAGATAGATATATAGGCACGCGTGAAATCTAGGCCGCCCTAATTTCCGTCTTTTTCTTTCTTGTCTGGTCTCAACCACAACCACAACCACAGCCACGTTTGTCTCTCTCAGTACCACAGCAACGACCGTTTTACTACTACTACAAACCATTAGCAGAACACACATTCATGTTTTGTTTTAAAAGAGTTAGCTAATACATTAGTTTATTAGTGTAGCACGGCCGCGAGGGGACCTCGCTGCCACAGTTCGGACTCTCGATTTGTGTCACGGTTCTAAATCTGAACCAAAGAGTCTAAATTCGGCAAATCATTTTGAGAAAACAGATTTTGAAAGAAGTGCCAAACATGGACTGCTTTGCCAGATACAGAGTCGCCACCTAAATATTTTTTTTAAATGGGGAAATTTAGGAAATCCTGACTCGGTGCCGAAGGCCACATGTCCGTCATCACCGGAGTTGTCTCGGCTCGGGAGCTTGGGTACGATCGGGGAAGGTCAGCTATGAGCACCCCCTTTCGCCCGGTCCGAAGACGCCGTACTAACCGTGATATCCATTTTTGAAAACTTTATGTGTTCTTATTCCGGTTATTAGCCTAGAATTACTATGTTATGCGCACAGCAAACAAGTATAGACTAGATTGCCTAATTTGGAAACAAGCATTGCATATCCGTTTGCTTTAAAAAGTGCTTTGGAATTTGCTACCTGCAAGTAGACTAAAACACGGATTTCAATAAGTTTTTCCAACTCAAACAACCCAACCTTCACCCACAGGCATTCAAACAGTTTATCATATACGCATTTAGCCACATGGCAAGCATACTGTCATGGCAACACTCACACGCATGCGGGATGCTAAAGCAAAAATACTTACATCGTACTCCGTGCCAAAACAGTAAACTAGTTAGCAAACATGCATGTCATAGTACTATGTCAAGTTGACATGCAACAACAATGCAGGCAATGCAATTAGAGTAAGGCTCGGCTAACCTAATACATGGCATGGTTCGAAATGCGATCAGTCTTCACATATTCAAAAAAATATGCGTGAATGAAGTCACACATGCATTAAGCGTGATGTAGCCCGACGCTTAATGCAGCTTCAATACAAATGCATTGAATCCACGCATGGAATAGCATAAGAGTATATGCTAAATTAAAATGTGCCGCTAATCTATCCTATCGTAAGCAAGTAAATAAAAGGGAGAAGAGCGAGGTCTGGAAGACATACACACACTTGCCACCGCACATCTTATTACGTTAATTGCCCTCATCTCGGAGGATAGCAAAAAGAAATAGTCTTATAAAATTCTTCTTGGTGATTTTTTTTTATTATTTTCAAATCTATTAGTTATTTTCCTAAATCACTAATCACAATGTTTTAATTTCATTATTATCTCTGTTTTTTTTCCATTATCATTTAACTTTTTATCTTGCCTTCCATTTTTTTTTCACATACTTCTCAAGTAATTTCAATATATCTAAAGAGTTAAACGACATTTTTTGAATTGATTATTATGACATATATCTTTATTAACTATTTCCTTATTATTTTCGTTATTATTTTTATTTTATCTTATTATTTTATTATTTTATTATTTTATTTGTTTTTAATATTTTTATTTTGTTTGTTTTTTGTTTTATTTATTTTTTTATTTTTTTTTCTTTTTTGTTTTCTTTTTTTATTTTTTCTATTTTTGTTATCTTTTTTGTTCTTTTTTCTTACACGTGAACTTTAGAATGTTCATTTAGAGAATAATTAGTCAATATTTTAAACGATCAAGAATAGATGAGCTGCAAAATTATATTCGTGGTTTTTTTGATACTTGTCTTTATTATATTTTTTTTTTTTATAATTTATAGTATATGTGGCAAATTTTAATTATGTTTGGGTAAACCTCACAATCCCCAAATATAAAAGCAAAAAAATTTTTTACAGGAATTCTAAATTAATTAAAAAAAGAATGCAAAAGAAAGAAAGAGGGGTGGCCGCAGCTCTGCTCTCGGGATGCGTGAATGATGCGTGCTCGGAAAACCGCTCGCCTGAAAACCCCGTACCTATATCTTTGCCACCAAATCTGTTAACAACTGTCCTGTCTTTCTGAAAATCGCCAAAAACCTAGGACAGGTTCCTTGAATGTTGCAGAGTACCACCGGTTTAACACGAATTGCCCCGACCGCAGTCCAGATTTGCCATCGGCGACTGTTTTGATTTATCGGCCATCAAAGGATTGTCCCGGCCAGGCACCTGACGAGATCTTGCCGGTCGGAGAAACTTCCTGCAGAAGACAGTTGACAGCAAACAGAGAAACAGACAGTGCATGGCATGGGGTTTTCAGGCATATGTAAGCATGGTCATGCTTCCATCATGCTTTGACACTAAAGAAGCATGACCTTCGATCCTCGAGCCATCAATTGGTGCATGATAGCCCAAGGGATCAAATTTGCCCCTTAATGTAAAGATGCATGCAACATACAAATGAGATCCAAACCTTATCATTGTCGAGTAAGTCACAAAGGCTCCGGCGACCGAGAGTTAAGCGTGTTTCATCACTTGAAGTATGAACACTCCTTAACACTCACACTTGTTTTGACCACAAACCAAAAACAATGCAATGCATGTTATGCAAACAAGATAGAATGCACATGATACCAAATTATCAAGTCATGGCAAATGTTATGGAACTATCATGACAACTCATGCAAATGCTAAGCATGCAAAGGTGCAAATGTGATGCAAACATGAAGACCAATTTGCCAATAAGTTAGCATGGGATCTGCAAAACAAAAAGAACGATTAATGGGAAAACAATCATGTAACAACTCATGAACAAAAGCAGACAAGAAAGAAAGTGGCTTAAATGTAGGGCGAGCAGCACACAAACCATCACCTCAAAACTCGTGCCAAATAAAGTGCACACTAAAGTGACAAATGTCATTGTGATATAAAAGTCAAAATCCAAAGGTACCTTAAAGTTAGACAAAAAGAGGCATTTACTCCCACTAACATGACCACGTCATGGCATGATCAACAAGTAGAAAAGAATTTCACTACATGCAAACCAATAGGACTCAGCAAAACCTCCTTAATATGGACACTAAGTAGTCTCCAAAAGGCATATGCACCAAGGCTCAATGTGTAGGCATAAAAGAGCACACATTCAAGGCAAATAAGAGACCATAACAATGCAACATACAAGCATAATCCTTAGGGCTGAAATAGGTCCTAAATGATGCCAAACAAAGAGTTCATAGTACAAGATAAGTGCTCAAGGCTTACAAGCAAATCCAAGGGATGAATCAAACCATGCAAGCATGACTAAAATGAAGGGCCAACAAACTTAAACATGATAAAAATAAAGCCAACATCTTCATGGAACCAAGCCAACACATGCAAAATATAAGGCCCAAACACAAGCACCGAGTCTAGGCCAAATGAGGGAGTATGAAGCAAGTATACTAAGCATGCAAAGGGCCATAGATCGGCCAAAAACAGAGATCCCATATGACCCAAAAACACCCAAAAAGTTCTTAAATAAGCAAAGAACAAGCAAGCATGCATGTTACCCTTTTGGGCCAAAACTCAGGAAACAAGACAATGAAGGGAGAGAGGTGTCCTCCCCTATGCAAGACTTCAAACCATCTTTCCTTACCACTCAAAAATACACTGGTTTTCAGTGGGGAAAGAATACAAAAACACTGAAGTACACAAAGCCCTACCAAAGAGGCAACAAAGGGAGCCAAAAAGGCTAACAAGGTGAGTTGCACTCAACTACAAGACAACCTTAATGAAAGTTCTAAAGCAATGAAAATATAAGCCTTTTTTCATGTTATGCACAAAAAGCTAAATCAGCAAGCAAGATAGGTAAATAACTATTGTAATTTGGGGAAAATAAAGCAAGATGCTCACCCTTGAAGAACCTTGAAACAAATGGTCTAGCCCTCTTCTTTTGATCAAAAATCAGTCAAAAACTCAAGAATCAACCCCCCCAAGTCCCTCAAACTCGGCAGCAAGGTGTAATAGTGTGTGTAATAGTGCAAAAGTAAGTAAAATCACAACTTTTGGGCCAAATAAACACACACAAGGAGGAGAGGGAGGGAGATTATAAGATAGGATTCTATTATATTCTCTAAACTCTGGTTTTTGCTTCCAAAGTCTCTACCTAGATTCAAAGAGGAGAGCCTCCTCTTATAGGATTCCCTCTTGCAAAGCTTATACAACAAGCTTGCTTAGAGGGGAGATCCCTCCATACACGTGTATGGAGGGAGGCAGAGTTGGTGGCCAGCTATCACAGCTGGCACAAAATATCTCCATAAAGTAGATGAACAGTGGTCGGCTGCCCAAAAATGTTATTTCGACAAATTTAGTGCCGACCGAACACAAAATATGCGACGGGCAACAACAGTGCGACCGGCAATAAAAGGTGCCGATGGAATCAAAAACTAGCCGTGTGGCTCATTAGCACTATAGCCAGTGGGTCTTGTGTTGGGGATGCCTCACAAGGCATTTCCTGCTCCTCCAAGGCAAAACACAAGTGTTTGGTGCAAAACCAGACACTAAACAGTCGAGTTCGGAGATCCTGAGGCAAGGCGCGCGAGCCGAGACCTCCGGGAACTCCAAACGAACACAAACATGGATAATCACCTAGTGTTCCAAGCGGTGACGTCCAAGTCTTGAGGACGGTCAAAAATGGGGTGTCTACAATTAGTTCAAAATAAAAATTTATACAAAAAATTAGGAGCAGAAACCCTACTCTAGATTTTGGACAGGAGATATTGTTTGGACCTATGGGACCCATCACAAGTCTTTTTTGATAATTTGAATTATTCATTTTGTTAGGTATTTTGTATATTTTATTCACATAAAAAATTAGGTCGATCCGATAATTGTAAGGAAAATTTACGTGTAGGTCCTAATACGTAGACTTATTGTCTAATAGATCTTGTGATAATTAATGACATTTTTTATCAAATACTAAAAGTCACTAATTATTAATTTTCAACGACAGTTTGAAAATTTTGTCACAAAAAATATCACTAATTATAAATTTAACTGACAGTTTAAAAAAATCGTCACAAAAAAATGACACTAATTGGAAGTTAATTGGAAGGCCTATGATAATGTTAATTGGAAGTTTTTATTGTATATGTTGGATAGACTCGGTTTTGGGGATAGATGGAGGCAGGGGGTTCAATTTTGTATTTCTACAATGCAGATGCCAGTCCTTGTTAATGGATCTCCAGCAAGTTCATTTCCTACTTATAGAGGGCTACCACAAGGTGATCATTTATCTCCTTTATTATTCATACTGGTTATGGAAGCGTTAGGGAGTTCGTTATCTAGAGCGGTACAGGGAGGTCTGTTGCAGGGGTTTGCGGTGGGGGTGGATCTAACAGTTCTGACAGTTTCCCATTTGTTTTATGTGAATGATGCGCTCATTTTTTGTGGTGTAGATGTTGATCAGATTGGTTACTTGAGATTTGTGTTCTTGTGCTTTGAGGTAGTTTTAGTACTTCGAGTGAACCTAGCAAAGTCAGAACTGATTCTAGTGGGAAAGGTGGCAAGGATCCCAGTGTTGGAAGCTATTCTAGGGTGCAAGGTGGCGTCTCTGCCAGTTTCATATTTGGGTTTACCTTTTGGGGCGTCTTTTAAGGCCAAGTGGGTGTGGAAGGAAGTGATGGAACGTATGCAGTGGCGGTTGACAAGATGGAAACAACAATATTTATCAAAAGGCAGTAGACTTTTGTTAATTAAGAGTGTTCTATCCAGTATTCCGACTTACTTATGCTTGTCCATGTGATTCCGGTGTCAGTGGTAAAATAGATTGAGAAATTGCAGAGGGATTTATTGTGAGGTAATGGAGGGAGGGTTCTCATTATCACTTGGTGGCCTGGGATAGGATTTGTCGTCCCAAGGTGAATGAGGGTTTGGGGATTCGAAGGTTGGTCTTGTTTAATGTGACCCTGTTAGGGAAGTGGTTATGGCGTTTTGTGGAGAAGCAGGACTATCTCTGGAGAAGGGTGGTGGTAGCAAAGTTTGATATAGGAAATGAAGGGTGGTGTTTAGGACGGGTGGGGCAATCTTATGGTCGTGGTCTATGGAAAGGGATCTGGCTGGGGTGGGAGGAGTTTTGGAAGAGGGTGGAGCTCAAGATGCGGTGACCTTCCTTTAGAATTGCAGTTCCCTTTGATTTTGGTATTGTCGCTGATTATAAGGTGATGGTGGGTGCTGTGCAGTCTAACCAAGGGGTTTCAACTATTTGGAATGTGTGCCTGCGTCTTGATGTTCAGGATTGGGAGTAAGATCAGTTGGTCGAGCTATTGGGTTTTTTATATGAGTTGCGAGTGGGAGAGGGTGGGCAGGATTCTTTGGCATGGGGGTGTCCTGGAGCTAAGGGCATGTTTTTTGTATCTTCTTTTTATGGTGTGCTTGCGCATGAGGAGGCAATTGCTTCCCCTTGGAAATGTGTTTGGGTTTCGGGTATGCCATCTAAGGTGGCCTTTTTTGTGTGGACGGCCATGTTGGGGTGTATCTTGACTATAGATAATTTAATTCACCGTGGCTATATATTAGTTAATTGTTGTTGTTTGTGCTGTGGTGATGCGGAATTGTTGGATCATTTGCTCGTTTATTGTCTGGTTATTTCTCGCCTTTGGATGTTAGTGGTTGCAACTTTTGGTTTGGCTTGGGTGCAGCCGAATTCGATTAAGGTAATCATGCAAAGTTGGGTGGGGGGTCGAGTCGGGAGGAGGAGTCGAGAGACGTGAATGCTTGCTTTTCATTGTATTCTATGGCTGGTTTGGTTGGAGCGGAATAAGCGTGTTTTTCAAGGGGTGTCTCATTCAGTCCCTTGGTTAGAAAGACGGCTACTTGTAGTTTTATATAGTTGGGTGACAAGTTCAGTTGATACTGATGTTTTGGCTTTTGTAGATTTTGTGGAGGATTTGATTTGTTAGCCCGTGGAGCCTCTATTTTTGTATCCTTTGTATCATCTTGATGCCTTTTAATAAAGTGTGGTTATTTTCTAAAAAAAAAAAATATCACTAATTTTTAACTTTCAACGATAGTTTGAAAAATTCGTCACAGAAAAATGTCACTAATTATAAGTTTTAGTGACAGTTTATAAAAATCCTAACAAAAAAAGTCACTAATAATCAATTTTTAACGACATGCAAAAAAATTGTCACAAAAAATTATTTTTAGTGGCGATTTTAAAAAAATTATTTTTAGTGGCGATTTTAAAAAAACTAATTTTCAATAAGACTTAATGGGAATTAAGTTTAATTATTAGAATCTATTGATAGTTTACCCTAATTGTAACTAAATTAATTTATCGTGCTTTTAACTAAAAAAATATATGATTTATTTTTTAAAAGCACAATTTTTTGGGGTTAAAAATGCAATAAATTGAGTAAGTTACAATTATCAGATTAACTTAATTTTTTGTGAGTACCCGACAAAATGAAAGGTTTGGATCATCGAAATGGAATATGTGGTATGCCCCACAGGCGCAAACAACACCCTCCAGTCTAAAATCTAGACGGGAGACGATCCTCCTCCAAACAATTAAGGGTAAATTTCAAATACACCTCCTAAGATTTGCTTAAAATATGAATTGACCTTTGCAGTTTTGAAAATTACATTCTGCTTCTTCAAGTCAAATGGGCCATTTTATAATAAATCATCAAACTAATTAATAGTTTTTAATAATATCAAAAATAAATTTTAATTAATAATTTAGATAATTTTATTGTTGTATAAAAAAGTAGTTAGAAATTTTAATTTTTCTGTTAATTTTGTTAAATAAATTTTTTTGACAAGAGTGTATTTATAATTTTCCAAAATGCAAGGGGCAATCTATATTTTAAGCAAATCTCAAGACATGTATTTATAATTTACATAAAAATTAATGTTAAAAAAGTTAATTTGTTTTTGTTACAACTTTTTCCTTGATTTCTTTTTTTTTTTTTTTTTGAAACAACCAAAAAAAACCTTTATTGATGATAATCAAGCAATACAATTACAGAGATGAACATCAGCAAAGACCGAAGGTGCAAAAAACATTAAAGCTATACTAGCCAATCCCAATTAGGTTGGCACCAGCTAACTAGTCCAATCATCTGCTAGCACCACCCAAAGTTGGAGAGAGTCCAACCAAACAAGAAAACCAAAGAAAACACAGTGAACAAGCCAAACTCAAAACAAAGGTCTTTGAATAACTGTGAGTGTTACACTCTTCTCCACATCTCACTTGCCTTCGATTTATCACAAAGTCCTGCACTGAAAAATGATGCTCTGAATAACTTGGTTTCATTTATAATGCAATTGTCACCTTTATCACTTCACAAAGCACCACCAAATTTGGAATAGATGCATTGAACACACAATCATTCCTATGGGTCCAGAGAGACCACAACACAACAGGGGTACTCCTCTCCAAATCTTCCTCCCTTTACTCCTAAAACATTGTCCATTCCATCATAAGAGAATGCCTTCAACAGATTCAGGTAAAGCCCCTTCAATATCCCACCAATTCAGCATTGCAGATCACACCTTCCAAGCAAAGGGGCAAGAAACCAACACATGATTCACTAACTAAAGTAAACTTTTTCAATAAAAAATAAATTTGTCAAATAAGCTAAAAACAAATTTAGCAAATAGATTTTCCTATTAAAAAGAAATAACAAATAGATTTTTTAGTTAATAAATTTACTTTAACGAAGACTCAAATCGAAGCCAAACCATGGTACTGAAATCAATCGGCAAGAATAAATATTGAATATAAACATACCTTAATACTCAATACAAAAATAATTCTATATTTATTACATTTTTATATAATACTCCCTCTATCATATATTATGGGTAAAACACCAATAAATCTCAAATTTTAATTTGTTAAACCATTTGGTCCTACCTTTTATTTTGTAGACTAATAAGTCCTATTTGAATGTTAAAAGCTCACTAAAGGCCTTTTTTAGATTTCCATTCTTTCCGAACATCAGCAACATTAACTACACCAACAATATCATCAACATCATCAAACATCAACTATATCATCAAACATCACCAAACATCATAACACATCATCAAACATCAACTACATCATCAAACATCATCACACATCACCAACATCACCAACATTATGACCATCATCAAACATCAACTACATGTTCAACCTCATCAAAAATCACCAACATCATAAAACATCATCAACATCACCAACATCATCAACATCAACTACATCATCAAACATCATCATCACCACCAAAAGAACTCATGGTCCAGACACAGAACATGAATGAACCAATAGCTCGGTAGCGGAGGCGAGTGGTTGTTGGGTGACGCCAACGGTGCTTTCAATTCGAAACACTTTGGATTTACTACCTATCTATTTATATACATACATAAACTTGTATGTGTGTATGTTTTGATTCAGATTTTACACTTGAAATTCTTGGAAAACTCTGCGATTGAGATTTCAACTCTTCCATGGCGACAGAGCCGGAGTCCATCACAGCGGCACTGCCCTCACCGACTGAGTTCACTGGCTCAGAAAGCTCAGTCTTCCACACAGTTATGGCGCTCATCATTTGGCTGGGCGCCATCCACTTCAATGTCGTCGTCGTCTTGGCTTCCTTCCTCTTCCCCCCCTTCGCAAATTCTTCATATTTGATGAAGACATTATCCTCACCCATCCGCCATTGCTGATGTTTGATGAAGACATTAACTACACCAACAACATCATCAACATCATCAAACATCATATATCAAAAACATATCACACCAAAAATAAAAAGGACTAAATGGTTTAAGAAAAAACACTTAGGACTAACTAGAGTAACATTTACTAAAATGGGATTTATGAGTAATTTTACCATATATTATTGGTTCATTTTGTTACTTTTTGATATCCCAAAATAGTTGTCCATTTTAAAAATTCAAAACAAAAAAATTTGTATTTCTTCAAAACTATCCTTTAAAATGATTATAATAATGGGAATAAAGGGGATAATATGAAAAATCAATAAATTTTGATTCGACTTCAAAACAATAATTACATATTTCTTTAAAAAAGTTAGAATTTTCAAAAAGTAACTAACATTGTGGGATAGAGGAAGTATTATATTTGTTTACCATTTTATTTGTTATCACAATATTGACATAATGAGTTTATCACTCATGTACCTCTAACACAAAATTGATTACTAGATTGATAAATAAATAATTATTATAGCATTACTCTATAAAAATATAAATAAAATTAGACGGGCATCCATTATCCTATCTAACATAATCACATAATCTCATTATCACATGAAATTTCTAACTAATTAAAGATATCAAAATTGATTACTAGATTGATAAATAAATAATTATTATAGCATTACTCTATAAAAATATAAATAAAATTAGACGGCATTTATCCTGTCTAACATAATCACATAATCTCACTATCACATGAAATTTGTATCTAATTAAAGATATCATCACGTAATATTATTATCGTACTTAACCTAAGCACAATTTTTATGAGTTTGGATCCTCTGTTGTGACATCTTGTGGCACTTCTTGCCGTGGTGCCAAAACGGTGTCGTTTTGCTTAATTTTTTTTTGCTCTTTTCCCCGGTTTTCTTCTCTTTCTAAGCTCTCAAATTACACAGAGCTAAGAAACTTAAGCACTTTAAGCACAAACGATCGAAGACAAATATGAGGGCTATGGCGGCAGCATGGCCATGGCAACCACATCGTTTTTGGTGAAGGGATATGGAAAAAAAAAAAGAGAATCGGTTCTCAATCTTTTTTTACACAGAGAGAGAGAAAAGAGAGAAGCAGCATTGAACAAGAAGAAAAGGATCGATAGCTGTCGACAAAGCATTCGAAGCTGCCGACAAAGAAAAATTCGCTCTGCGTCGCTTGTTGATTTGAATTATACTTATTCAATTTTTCAACCCAATGGTGTTCTTGGTTTGTTGTGTGAAATTAACATCTTGGTTTTCTCTTGATTTAAATTGATACTCAAAATTTTAAAATTTTTTGAGGAGCTTAACAGTAAGTTTTAATAGGTTATTGTCTAATAAGTCTTTTGATGAGAATTAATCAGTATGTTTGGTTTGAATTTTTTGCATTAAGTTTTTTAAAAATTGAGTTTTTTGATTTTTGTGTTTTTTTTGTTTTTAGTGAATATTTTTAAAATTTTAAACATTTTTTTTATTTTTTTTAGGTGCATCTTACTTAGATGTATCTAAAAAGTAAAAAATTTTTAAAAAAATATTTTTAAAAATTAATAAATACATAAAAATATAAAAAAATGTACTGAATTCTCGTATTTTTTTTTCTTCTATTTTTGGTATTTAATGAATTTTCAAAAGGTTTTTTTTCCAAAAAAATTTACTTTTTAGGTATATGCATGTTAGGTATGTTTAAAAAATAAAAAAATTTGCTCAAAATATTAAAAAAATTCATTAAAAACAAAAAAACACGGAAAATAAAAAAATAAAATTTTCTGAAAAGTGTTTTTAAAAAATGATAACCAAGCATAGTGAATAGCATTTTTCATCAAACACTATTAAAAAAAGTCACAAATTGTTAATTTTAGCGACAATTTAAAAAATCGTTATTAAAAAGGTCACTATTTTTCAACTTTCAACAATATTTTAAAAAATGCGCCATAGCAAAATGTTACTAATTGCAAGTTTTAGCGATAATTTACAAAAACCGTGACCAAAAAAAAAAAAAATCACTAATTGTTAATTTTTAGCGACATGCAAAAAATTGTAACAAAAAATTATTTTTAATGATGATTTTATTAGAACTTATTTTCAAAAAGATCTAATGGAATTAAATCCAACTATTAGGACTCATTGATAGTTTATCCAAATTTTTGTGGATCCCCCAATTCTGGGTTTGTTTTTGTGCTGTTCTATTTTATAAAATAGATGTGTTGGTTTATCTTTTGATTCAAATTGATATCAAAATGTCAAAGTTTGTGTGCCTAGTTTACAAGTTAAAAAATCCAGCCAAATGCAAGATCCAAAAACAAAAAATCTAATATTCTTTTCTTTACTTCGAAAATTTGAGATTCCAATTCTGTTCATCGGTATTCCCCATTATCAAACCAAAAGGGAAAAACAAAGTAATCCCAAAATCACAAACAGAAAATCAGTAGAATTTCTACAGAACTTCTCAAATAAGAATGTACAAACTCAAAATTTGCCTCTTCTTGGGTGTTGTTTTCAATCTGTCCATTGGGATATTGACGATTGGTTTGAACCCATTTGCCGATACTGACGAGGATGAGATTGGAAGTCTTGCTTGAGAGGGGCATTGGCAGAGACGATTGCATTTGTATGTGATGAGAGCTACTGAGAAGGTTATGACGAGAGTGAAGACCTCGTTCCCACCACAACCCATTCTCTCTCTCTCTGTCTCTAAGATCGGAGATGGCTGTTTCAAACTCAGCCATCTCTAGCAAGCAAAGGTTGAGAGCTGAAAGAAAAAAAATAGTTCCCACAACCCATTTTCCTCTCTCTCTCTCTAGGATCGGAGATGGCTGCTTCAAACTCAGTCATCTCTAGCTCTCAAAGGTTGAGAGCTGAAAAAAGAAATGTTACAGAACAATGTCATTTTGAAACCATCACACAGGACTCTTGGACTCAGGACTCTTGGACTCCTATTATTATCGTATTCAACCTAAGCACTATTAATATTATAGAAGATGCATTCTATTACATTTATCATTTCTCTACTGTAATTTTTAAATTATCTATCATACATTATCATTATTTCAAAAAATCACTTTCTTTTGTACACAAACTAAACTCTTTCATTACCAAAAAAAAAAAACAACAAAAAAACAAAGCAAACTAAACTCCTACTATGCTTGATCCAATTATATGATCCAAACCTAGAGGCCCTTCCAACTCCAACAATCCGACCCTTAGCAACGTGTTTGGAACTCAAAACATTAGGATTTCAGCGACAATTTAAAAAATCGTTATTAAAAAGGTCACTATTTTTCAATTTTCAACAATATTTTAAAAAATGCGTCATAGCAAAATGTTACTAATTGCAAGTTTTAGCGATAATTTACAAAAACTGTGACCAAAAAAAAAAAAAATCACTAATTGTTAATTTTTAGCGACATGCAAAAAATTGTAACAAAAAATTATTTTTAGTGATGATTTTATTAGAACTTATTTTCAAAAAGATCTAATGGAATTAAATCCAACTATTAGGACTCATTGGTAGTTTATCCAAATTTTTGTGGATCCCCCAATTCTGGGTTCGTTTTTGTGCTGTTCTATTTTATAAAATAGATGTGTTGGTTTATCTTTTGATTCAAATTGATGTTCAAAATATCAAAGTTTGTGTGTCTAGTTTACAAGTTAAAAAATCCAGCCAAATGCAAGATCCAAAAACAAAAAATCTAATATTCTTTTCTTTACTTCGAAAATTTGAGATTCCAATTCTGTTCATCAGTTTTCCCCATTATCAAACCAAAAGGGAAAAACAAAGTAATCCCAAAATCACAAACAGAAAATCAGTAGAATTTCTACAGAACTTCTCAAATAAGAATGTACAAACTCAAAATTTGCCTCTTCTTGGGTGTTGTTTTCAATCTGTCCATTGGGATATTGACGATTGGTTTGAACCCATTTGCCGACACTGACGAGGATCAGATTGGAAGTCTTGCTTGAGAGGGGCATTGGCAGAGACGATTGCATTTGTATGTGCTGAGAGCTACTGAGAAGGTTATGACGAGAGTGAAGACCTCGTTCCCACCACAACCCATTCTCTCTCTCTCTCTGTCTCTCTAAGATCGGAGATGGCTGTTTCAAACTCAGCCATCTCTAGCAAGCAAAGGTTGAGAGCTGAAAGAAAAAAAATAGTTCCCACAACCCATTTTCCTCTCTCTCTCTCTAGGATCGGAGATGGCTGCTTCAAACTCAGTCATCTCTAGCTCTCAAAGGTTGAGAGCTGAAAAAAGAAATGTTACAGAACAATGTCATTTTGAAACCATCACACAGGACTCTTGGACTCAGGACTCTTGGACTCCTATTATTATCGTATTCAACCTAAGCACTATTAATATTATAGAAGATGCATTCTATTACATTTATCATTTCTCTACTGTAATTTTTAAATTATCTATCATACATTATCATTATTTCAAAAAATCACTTTCTTTTGTACACAAACTAAACTCTTTCATTACCAAAAAAAAAACAACAAAAAAACAAAGCAAACTAAACTCCTACTATGCTTGATCCAATTATATGATCCAAACCTAGAGGCCCTTCCAACTCCAACAATCCGACCCTTAGCAACGTGTTTGGAACTCAAAACATTAGGGGAAGGCTTTTTCGACATGGCTGGGAGTTGAACAGGACTTGATCCTTGCCTTTTCAGCAAAAATAAACGGTTCAATTTCAAGAAATAACTTGAAAATCATAACAGGCCTTCCAAAAACCAGTTCAGAACCACAATATTCCATCTCAATTTCCCTAAGATTCTAACAAAAGTATTGTTGTTTTCTACATAGCAATTTTACCACCACAAAAAAAGCAAATTTAGATAGTCAATGAAGGACCACCTCCATGCTCAAGATCAGAAAAGATATTACAACTCTTTCTCGAAATCAAATGTGAGCAAAATTCTCAAAGTGGCCAAACAAGCACTAACAGCACAGAAATATCTTGAAAATGAATGAGTTCAACAAAGTCAGTTACAGGATTTGAGCAGCTGTGTTCAATTTTTCGGCAAGGCTTAGTTGCGTTCTTGTGATGCTTGACAAATAAAGCAAGAGTAATTGGTCCTGCCAAATGCAAATTCACAGTAAGATACAGGCATAACTGTTGCAATAAACAACCATACATAGAAGTAATTTCATTTCCATTCTCTTATCCCTTCCCTCAACAATCCGCAATCCAAACATAGTCCTCAGGTGCAAAACAACATCATTAAAGAAATCAAATGACCCATTCATCACATGTTGTAGTAATGAACCAAAATCAATTTAGAAAAGTAATATAAAAAGGATATAAAGAAAAAGATTCCCCACCCCTTTTATTAAAGAAAAGAGCAAAATCACATGAGGATTTAAAAATGAAGCTAGGCACCTGTAAACTATCATTCACGAGCCTATCAAACGCTGATGGTGATATTTTGGGAATGGAATTAACGGTATCTGATATGAATCTCCCAATGTTATTATCAGGTGCAATGCGGCCTTCCTGAGAAATGAATAGATAGTGACTGAATCAGGTAAAAATCACTGGAGAATGAAAATAGTCAAAGAGGATAGAATTGGTCTTCTCACCACAACATCATCAACATATTTGTAGACATCATCAATCAGAGCTAATAACCGTTCCATTGATGCTTCCATTCCTTCCAAATCATTTGGGAGTTTGTCAACCATTGTTGTCTTAAGGATGTCAACTACAATCATATATTTTTCCCA
The DNA here is from genome assembly GCF_004153795.1 of Camellia sinensis. Lineage (NCBI taxonomy): Eukaryota > Viridiplantae > Streptophyta > Magnoliopsida > Ericales > Theaceae > Camellia > Camellia sinensis. The sequence goes on from NW_021026258.1 coordinate 475,686, forward strand.
GTCAAAATTTGCATCACGATTGTAAATCACATCAAACTAGTAAGGGTGCTTAGTTTTAAACAGCATTTCTGTGCAGACTTTTGTTTAACCAACAACACTTACAATAGTTTTGGCAGAAAATAACACATCAATTGGAAATAAATAAGAAAAACACGTAAGAAGACAGTTTATATGTGTGTGTAAGAAAGCAATAAATTAACACCAGAAAAGAACTAAAGTTTCACCATTCTACTATCAAGATAAATTCAAGCATCATTCTGATTTCACAGCAAATGTAATATTAAGGGGGGAAAATTGTGCTTCAAATCAGAACTGGATTTAGAAAATGTTACAAAAAGTTCATATGCATTAAACTGATACCTTCAACATTAGCAAGGTTGAATATCATGTGATGCCATGTAATCAACAAATTAGGATCATAGATGAACTCTTAACTTTTGAGAATAAAGAGCCTCAGCTATGGGGAAGAAAATCCATAGAAATATTTGAAAATGGGTGATTGATTAAAAAACTTCTGAAAATTCTTCCTTTGGAGAGGCTTTCATCAATTTTCCAAGCTCTCAATTTGGTTTTAATTCTTGAATAACAAGCACCATCAACCACAGATGCCCCAGTGGTTGATGAGATTACAAGATTCTCACTCAATGAAAATATTGGATACCTACCAAAAACATATAGTCCCAAAAGCAATAAGTTCGGGTAAGCACTGACCAAAAGAAATATTCCTACAAACTAAGCTTTAATGAGCAACTTAAATATCAAATCTGGAATTAATTCCCTAGAGACAAAAGTTGGCAGAGATTTTAAGAAACACGGACATAGACACGCAACACAGACACACAACATGGCAGACATGCCGACATGACAATACATAGTTTTACATATAGGACGTGACAAAATATATAGTATTCAAGGTTGTTAAAATTGGGATCCTACGTTGGATCGTTGGGGTGTTTATTGGATCGGATCAAGAATCGTAAGATCCTACCGAAAAAGACAAATTATATAATAATTTAATTTAAATAAACATTTCTTAAAAAGTATACACAAAATGAACCTATATTCTATTAATAAGAAGTGAAGATATTGTGAAAAATATAATACTCCATGTAAAATGTAAATACAATATTATACAATAGAAAACTCGATGGTAAAAATTTTGTATTTCATCAAAAACGAAAGTGAAGAAGAAGAATTCTATAACAAAATAATTTACAATCTACAATAATGCATAAAAAGTGAAGAAAAAATATTTAACAAAGTTGGATATAAAAATAGATTAAGAACTCAAAAGAACAGTTTAACCAAATGATAAGGTTTGTCGTTAGCATCCTTAGTGGAGCGGATTCGAGTCACAAAAATAATCTCTCCAAAAATTAGGATAAAGTTGCAATCATCTTACCTTCCTTAGACTCTACTAAAACTAAGTTTGTTTTTTCGACTAGTTAATTTTCTTAAATTACCACAATAATTGAATGTTTGTTTCCTATTTTGTTTTTCTTAGTCTATTTGATTCGATACTACTTAATTTTTATTATTTATTTTGATCACATAAATTGGTATTTAGACAACAAACATAAAATTTATAATAAAATATGTCATACAATACAAAACAAGGCTTGTAAATTGAATCGGATAGGATCATATTCGGATCGAGATTCCACAATCCTATAAGATCCTATTTCCAAGATCGAAAGATCCTACCTATAAGGAATTTTTTACACGATCCGGATTGATTGTACTCAAATGGATCGTAAAATCGTATGATCGTAAGATCCGAATCGGGATTCTGATAACTATGATAGTATTATATATTTACTATGACAAATATATGAATATATCATTGAAAGATAATTAAAAAAGAAAAAAGAAAAAAGAAAAAAAGGAAGCAACATAACACTAACTCCTATAAATTTAGATCATCTTTCTCTTACTATTGTATCCTATGTTATTTTGTTCAAATATATAATTATTTTGTGGCTAGCTAAGTGACGGATATGTGTGTCCTCTAAATTTCCAAAGAGTGCCCGGGTCTAGAAAAATTAAAAACTATAGGACCTGTTTGGACAAGTGTTAGACATGTGTTGAAAAATGTCCGATGAGTGTCAGTGTCTAACATGGACACGACACAGACACCACACCTTGTTATAAGTATTCTACTTCTTAGGCATAGATTCTATCTGTATCTGCCATCATATACAAGCACATGTGTGTGTGTCTATGAATGCCGGTAGTGAAGATTTTACTGCAAAACCAGGGAGTTCAGGTAAATACATACAGCCAACCCTCTCAGCTTCAACCATGCGTAGATCCAACGGAATTTCTTGAAATTGTGCAGCAAGTTGCTGATCTCCAAGAGACAAACTAACAGAGACAAAAGCTTTTATGCTAGTCTCTCCATTACTGAATCCTGTATCAACAGTCAGATGAACAGGGTTTGTAACTTCTCTGGAATAAAATTCATGAATCAAAGCACTCCCTCCTGTGACACCAAAGCCTGTTGAAAACCTGCATCATTTAAATATGCAGAAGAGAAAAATATTTTAATCCATAAGAAAATAGATAATTGGTATACTTCCTAATAATACTATAACAGTAACATTAAAAGTGACTAACTACTCGTGAAATTGAACTACACAGCTAAGATAATAAAATGTGGAATATCATTATATATTCATGAACAGATTCCCTAATTAAAAAATGAAGGCTGATTCCTATGGAAGCAGCATAAGGAAGAATAATCAGAATGTAAGGCCACATGATGCAGATCATAGGAAGCCAAAGAATGAGAAATTTGGAAATATAGAATTTTCTTAATTTTTTTTGTTATCGAACTTACTCTTCAGAATGGCAACCTGGATCCCAAACATGTCTAGACCACGTTGGACTAATTATATATGTCCCAGCCTTGTCCAGATCAAAATAAATAAATAATTTCGGACATACCATGTGTGTTTTACACGTACCCAACTGGGCTCAAGGTGAATTTGTGTCCAATACATGTCAGACTAAGAATCACAGACATGGAGATGGATAAGGACACGTGACACGACATGGACACACCCACACAGATATTTCCAATAAATGTAGGTTACAATAAATGGGAGCACACACGCAAAATATATAGTTTTATATATCAATTATATGTCATACATAATGGAATGGTAACTAATTATTATGTCATATATATGAATAGCAATTCAAGATAATAACAAAATGCAATGTAATACCAATTTCTAAAGTCTAACATAGTCAAGTAGATATAAATTTATATCGTTTCTCTTTTATGATTGAATTCCATAATATTTTATTTAAATTTGTAATGTGTTTCATGTATGTGTGAGTGATACATATGTTCCTCAAGTGTATTAAGTGTATCTGAGTCCATACAATTTAGAAAAATAGTACAAAATGTTTGGATGTGTGTTCAATAGGAGTCGAAAAGTGTCCGACGAGTGTTCATGACACAGACACAACATGCTACTTTCTTACATGTGTTAATTCTTCTTAGGTGACAGACATAGCCATGACAACCATTTTGGTGTGTCTATACTTCACTCATTCACAAATCTACAACCGTTGGGGTAATTGAACACTTCGCCAAACTGCTTAAAATCTAAGTTTAACATGTTTTCCACTTAACCAAAAATTCCAAAAGAACAACAATTTTGCACCTAGCTCTCATATGGTGTTTGGTGTCCAAATGCATATAGCAATACTAACTGACAAATACAAGGAAAGCTTCAATTTCAATCTGAAGATGCACATAGCTCAATGTGTGTAGCAAAATACAAGATAAATTGAACAAGGCTTTCAAGTTGATTCAACTTAATTGTCTGAACAGAAGACAACCAAAATCAACAGAGTCCACATTTCATACAATTACGGTTAATTCATGGATCCAAAGATTTTGCATTTTCTTCCTTGCATGAAGGTTTCTCACAACACAATTAAATTTAACCAAGAATTTAGCAAGAGTTCTAGTATAATAGTTCTCATCCACCATGAAACAAGATGCTAACAAATAAAAAATTAATGAATCATGACTTTTTCTTGCCGCGAGTCACAGATTTACTATTCAGAAAGGGTATAGCTGTATTGAAGAAGAATACTGACCCCATTACTTTGACCTAAAGAAGAGAGAGAGACAGCCTTGAGAATTTTCATTATCTATAATAGAAAGCAAAACCAACATGAAACTCAAGAAAACTCCCACCTCTCACACCCACCAAACTCAACTAAGTAAAACAAGGATTTAAGGATATCACATCCACATTCTTTTTGATAAAGATACAACCAGCAAGTGTGAACCAATATAATCTTCCATTGGCACCCAAGAAAGGTATGAAGAAAAAATTTACTAATGTAGAAGACCTAGAACACAATTTTAAAAAACAAGAATCAAATACAGACAAGTTGGGAGAAAATCCACAACAAATAATGGAAACAGGCACAACCAGGTAAAAGCTCATGCATAACATTAACAGCATCATCCTTGTAAAAAACAGCTGCAGTGTCCATTCACCAAAACAAGCAGACTACAAAAATTAATAAAGTTAGACCTACATAAGGTCTCCAGGAAAACAAAAAGCACCAAATATAAAAAGGAGAATACTAGTCTGAAGCTGTCAACGACTAGATGCAGCCTGTCAGTGCACTATCCGTTATTTTCTACTTGAAATCTTTGATCATATACGTTGTTTTGGTAGAAGCACCAAGTCAAGCAGACTACAAAAATTAATAAAATTAGACCTACATAAGGTCTCCAGGAAAACAAAAAGCACCAAATATAAAAAGGAGAATACTAGTCTGAAGCTGTCAACGACTAGATGCAGCCTGTTAGTGCACTATTCGTTATTTTCTACTTGAAATCTTTGATCATATACATTGTTTTGGTAGAAGGAACAAGCAAACAGCACAGATTCATAACTAAACACGAGTTCAAATTATCCAACTGAATATATGGAAAGCATCAATATCAAAACAAACATGTTCCATATAAAACAAGATCAACGTAAATATAACAAAACAAGGTGATTGGCTTTTTTTATGAGATTAAGAAACAAGGACTAGTAGGATGAGAAATTACCATCCAACAATGACTTCTTTTGGGTTCACCTTCAGGTGGGATTGTAGCATATTATGATGATAGTCTATATCCAGTGCAACCTACAACCATAACAAACAAAAAATAATAAAAATTGGGGACAAAGGAAATAAGAAATACGAAGTAAGAAGAATACACTAGATGGCCCTCATGTGAACACGTACACACAAATCTCTCACTATTTGGCGGAACTAGTGTCTAGTAAGGAACTATTAGAATAAATTTCAGTGAATGGATAAATTTTTTTTATAAGTACTTTTTTGTGAATGAATGAACGAACTGGATTTAGGCCAACATTGTTTCCTTACTCAATTCCTTGAAGAATTTCCACATATCTAAAATTTAATACCCTCATGTTACTCCAATTGAGAACTACAATTACCCTGCAAATCCATTGCTATGAACAGATATCTTTGTACCAATTTGTGAAAGTTCAAACCTAGTAAAAGTCTACAAATTAGCTTTTTTTTTTTTTTTTTTTTTGAAAGTTCAAACCTAGTAAAAGTCTACAAATTAGCTTCTTTTTTTTTGGACAGTATTAGGGCATCTCCAGCCCTTGACACAAAACTATATCAAATTCAAATTTAGGTATTAAAAAAAAACACTCAAAAAACCTCTCTACTATCAAATTGAGTTTTACCCATTTTTTTTAACCCAAATCAAGGGAGACTCAAATGTTTACTCAAAATTTCAAGGTCGCAGATGTCAAATCTACAATTTATTCATAATCTGAGTTTATCGTGTTTCATATCAAATAAAACTGAACGTAGGAGTCGTAGTTTTTGAGCGTTTCTCTTATTTTTCATCTAGTTTTTTTTTTTTTTTCTTCGAGAAACAAACAGAGTGTGAAGGAAAGGCGGAAGCAAAACCTGATCAGAGGACTCGTTGTGAGGAACGGCGTAAGAGTTGCGAATATCAACGGTGCCATCAGGCAAGACGGAGCCGAGAAGAGTTCCGATGACTCGCTCGGCCTGGTCGGGTCGCCGGACGTAGCAGTCACAGATGTTGAAAATCACCAGAGGATGGACCTTCGCTGAGACGCTCGTCGACGACGGCGAAAACTGCAACACCGTTGGATTGCTCGTCGCCATTTTTCTGATCTTTGATTTGGTATCCGAGAGAGAGAGACAGAGAGAGAGCAGTGATGGTGTGAGGATCTAGGGTTTGAGGGAAATCTGGAAAGAGATGAAGTGGATGGAATTGTTTGGTGGTGGGCTTGGCCCAATATATAAGGGCTGGGTCACAACATCAAGTTTTTATGAATGTTTTGGTTCTTGGATCCAATCATAGACTAACTAACTGTTTGGGCCAGCTTGAATGTGACTTGATTAGAGATTTTATTTTAATTTTTAAATTCTCAGGCCAAAAAAATTATTTTCTAAAGGGTGATAATATACAAATAATAAAAACTTTATACATAATTTTCATACAGTCTTTCAACACTATTATGATACTTTCATGAACTTCACGAATCTGAAATTAATCATGCAGCATTTTCAACAATTCTTATCTTTTACTACAAAATCTTGTAAAATATTGCAAATAATTCATATACCTCACCGTGGAATTTGTTTTTAGTAGTCTCAAATTACCAAGTCAATTCTGAATCAATTATAGATGATTAATCAATAATAGTGAGACTCAAGATTTTATTACAGTGGAATCTACCTTAGACACTATTTGGGGGTACACTACACAGTATACTGTTTTATCTTTTTATTTTTTTAGATTATACCATCTTTTTATTTTTTTACATATTTTTTTCGTAAAAGTCAAAAAATACACTTATTTAAATTATTTCAAAAAATCCGTAAAAAGATAGGATATTAAGATTCAATTCTACTAAGGCCATGTTTGGGATGTGTGTTTGGGCTAAAATAGCCATATAGTACAAACTAGACTATTTTAGTCAAATATGACAAAATGTCACATCCAACCGAAAATCATTTCATTTTTTCTTTCACAAAAATAAAAATGTCAAAAAGTCTATCCCAAACGAAACTTTCTAATCCTACGCTAAAAAAGTCAAAAAGCCAACTCACATTCCAAACGAACCCTTATACTGATTTGACTAACTAAAATTAGTCAAAATAAAATCTAATATGCCAAATAATTTTACAAAACATTTTATAAAACTTCAAATTTTATTAAACACCAAAATTAAATTTTTTAGTTAAGCAAAAAATTAAAAAAAAAAAAAAAAAACTAACTAAAATTAGTCAAAATAAATCTAACATGCCAAATATTTTTACAAAACATTTTATAAAACTTCAAATTTTTTACCACCACCCCCCCCAAAAAAATGTAAATTCACACACATTTGTAGTAGGAATGGCAACGGGCCGGGGCGGGGCCGGGGACCACACTCCCCGTTTCCGATCCCCGACGATAAAAACTTCCCTGTACCTGGCCCCGATCCCTGACGGAAAACCTATCATAGTTCCCGTCCCCGCCGCCAACGGGGATTGGGTTTCCCCGACCTCGAAAGTTCCCCGGACCAAAAAAAAAAGGACAAATTACAAACACCTCGCTCGAGGTTTGATGAAAATACAGATTCCTCCCTGAGGTTTGAGAAATTACATCCCACCCCTTGAGGTTTATATTTCCATAACAAATTGCCCCATGAGATTTTTATTTTCATACAGATTCCTCCCTAATTTTTCCTAATTTGTTATGAAAATTTGACCCTTAAGGAGCAATTTGTAATTTTTCAAACCTCGAGGGGGTGTTTGTAATTAGCCAAAAAAAAAAAAAATCCAAACAACAACAAGTTAGCAACATCGTCATCGAACAACATCATCATCGAACAACATTAACACCAACATCATCATCAAACAACATCAACACCAACATCATCAACATCACAAAGGGAGATAGAGAGATCTGAGAGACATATCTAAGTATAGAGAGAGATCACGAGAGAGAGATCGCCGAATGAGAGGATATGGCATTGACAGTTGAGATCTGATCTGAGTTTGCAGATCTGAGTTCAACGATGATGAGAGGAGGGAGAGGAGGACAATGGAGGAGGAGGGAGAGGAGGACAACGGAGGGAGGGAGATCGGCGCCGGCAGTGAAAGAGAGGAGGACAACGTGTCAGCAGTGGAGGAGGGAGGCTTTTAGAGAGAGAGAGAGAGAGAGAGATAAGAGGCCGTGTGAGTGAATTGGATCTGTTTTTTGGGTTTGGTTTATAAAATTTTAAAAAACATTTTATAAAACTTCAAATTAAATTAAACCCCCCCCCCCCCCCAAAAAAAAAAAAAAAACTAACTAAAATTAGTCAAAATAAATCTAACTTGCCGAATATTTTTACAAAACATTTTATAAAACTTCAAATTTTTTACCACCCCCCCCAAAAAAAAAATGTAAATTCACACACATTTGTAGTAGGAATGGCAACGGGCCGGGGCGGGGCCGGGGACCACACTCCCCGTTCCAGATCCCCGACGATAAAAACTTCCCTGTACCTGGCCCCGATCCCCGACGGGAAACCTATCATAGTTCCCGTCCCCGCCCCCAACGGGGATTGGGTTTCCCTGACCTCGAAAGTTCCCCGGACCAAAAAAAAAAAGGACAAATTACAAACACCTCGCTCGAGGTTTGATGAAAATACAGATTCCTCCCTGAGGTTTGAGAAATTACATCCCACCCCTTGAGGTTTATATTTCCATAACAAATTGCCCCATGAGATTTTTATTTTCATACAGATTCCTCCCTAATTTTTCCTAATTTGTTATGAAAATTTGACCCTTAAGGAGCAATTTGTAATTTCTCAAACCTTGAGGGGGTGTTTGTAATTAGCCAAAAAAAAAAAAATCCAAACAACAACAAGTTAGCAACATCGTCATCGAACAACATCATCAACATCATCATCGAACAATATCAACACCAACATCATCATCAAACAACATCAACACCAACATCATCAACATCACAAAGGGAGATAGAGAGATCTGAGAGACATATCTAAGTATAGTGAGAGATCACGAGAGAGAGATCGCCGAATGAGAGGATATGGCATTGACAGTTGAGATCTGATCTGAGTTTGCAGATCTGAGTTCAACGATGATGAGAGGAGGGAGAGGAGGACAATGGAGAGAAGGAGATCGGCGCCGGCAGTGAAAGAGAGGAGGACAGCGTGTCAGCAATGGAGGAGGGAGGCTTTTAGAGAGAGAGAGAGAGAGAGAGAGAGAGAGAGAGATAAGAGGCCGTGTGAGTGAATTGGATCTGTTTTTTGGGTTTGGTTTATATATGTATATATAAAGGGCTATTATAGTAATTTCACTTCAGGGAGAAACGGGGACGAGGACGGGGACGGGCCGGGTTCGGGGCTGTGAAAGTTATCCCCGTCCCCAGCCCGAAACTAATCGAGGATTTAATTTCAAATACCATCCCCGTCCTCACAGGGGTATTTTTCAGGAAAAAACCATTCTGATCGAGGTCGGGGGGTCGGGTTCCCGCCGGACTGGGTTCAAATTACCATCCCTAATTTGTAGCGTTGGATCTCTTATCTATAAATGTCGAATTTAATGAACACACTTTTTTTAAGGGCTTGTTAAGAATACATTAATAACATAAACAACCTTTATTATTATAAAAAGTTGTGAAGGCAATAAATATGTTTTATTAAGGAATTATTATTATTATTTTGAAAGGGACTAAAATACCTACTCACCAATTTTTTTTATTTTATTTTATACAATTTCCTCTATTTAACGTTTTTATTTACTTTTTTCTTATCCTTTCATTTTTCACGGTTTGAATTTTATCCCTTTATAATATTCTTTCCCAAATTAGTGAATTGGAAAAGTTTTGCTGTTTGTCTCTAATAGCAGCTAATGTCACCACAAATCTTATTTTTTAGTAGTATTTTACAAAAAACTCATACGCATTTAAAAGTGAGATTTTTAATATTTAAATATGATAAATAATATACAAACAAAAAATATATGCAAAAAATATATATTAAATGATGTGTTGAATTATAAACCTATCATTTTAAAATTTAAAATCATCAAAATATATTTTATTTACAAAAGTCCCATATGGTTGTAAAAAAAACTAGTATAATAGAATTTTTAAAAAAATATTATTAACAATTCAAAAGGATTGTCATTAGTAATTTTTTTTTTCTTAATAAGTTTATGAATATGAAATTCAATCAAGATCCATAATATATATATGGATAGATAAATTTTTTTAAAAGTGGACACACTAATCATGTAAAGTCTCGTCTATTCATTTATATTTTGTATTTGATTTTAATAATTTTTGTGTTGATATCAAATTTTTTATATCTTTTAATTAAAAAAATTGGGTTAATCTAATTTATAAAATAGTGATGATTTATAAAATAGTGATGAATGAATTACAAAAAGGTAGGTAAAAGTAATATTTTAGATTTATTAATTTGTTAAAAATGTATTCCATTATATAACTAGAAAAAGGTATTTTCGTCTCTTTCATAAAAATTATTTGGATAAATTACAAATGTACTTCTTGAGATTTATTTATAATATGAATTGTCCCTTGTGGTTTAAAAAATTACAAATATCTCCTTGTCAAATTTTTTTATTTATCAGAATTAATTGAAAAAATAAAATTCTTAACCGTTGTATAATAATAAAATTACCTAAATCATTAGTTGAAACAAAATTTTATTAAAAACTCTTAATTAATTTGATGTTTTATTAATAAAAAGGGTTATTTGTTATGGAATTAAAAATCTCAGGGGGTGGGATATAATTTTCAAAATTACAGGAAACAATTTGTATTTTAAACAAATCTCAGGAGGTATATTTATAATTTACCCCAATTATTTAATAGAGGATATTTATCACATTCACAACTTTTTTTTTATAATAGTAGATGTTGTTTATGTTATTAAATACATTCTTAATAAGTGTTCTAAGGACACTTGTTAGAGTAATGCTAAAAATTTTAAAAATTTTATCAAAGTTTTTACTAAATATTTTACATGTGTGTGAGACTCACATAATGTGGATTCTATATAAATCTCACATCTATGTAAGACATTTGATAAAACTTTTAATAAGAATTTTTAGAATCTCTGCGTATTTTTACACTTGTAACAAAACCCATTGAATCCCCATTACTGAATGCATTGTTTCTAAGTATTCAGAACTTTTTTTAATATTGAGAAAGTTACCCATAAATTCAAAATGTTGATATTGTGTTCTATTTGGTCTCAATTTTTTTATTTTATTTATTTATTTGTTTATGATCCATTTGGTCCTCTCTATTGTGAAAAAGACATAAGTGTCGTTGGGTTAATTACAGGCTACTTTATGTGAGGTTTTTATTCGGTGTGTGCTTATAACTTGCTACGCTACGTGCATGGTTGGGTGACACAAAGCACAAAAGTATACTAAGGCTTTTTATACTTTTTGCTTTGTGGGTTGATGCATTACACGTGATACACAGACCACTCTCCCCCCTTATTACCCGGCCCATCACGTTAGAGTGTCACATTTAAAAAAAAGTACACTAAATAGTTTTTAATTTTTTAAAAATGTTATGTCATACCCGTCACGTTGGAGTGTCACATGTCACGTTTGATAAAAGTATACTAAGGAGTTTTTTATATTTTTAGAGTGTCACATCATATCTGCCACGTTGTTATCTTTAAAAAAAGTACACTAAGGAGTTTTTATTTTATTTTTGAAGTGTCACATCATACCGGCTACGTTGTCACATTAGGAAAAAGTACACTAAAATGTTTTTATTTTTATTCAAATGTCACATTATACCCATCACGGTGTCACAATAAAAAAAAATACATTAAAGAGTTTTTATTTATTTTTTTGAGTAAAAGTTTTGGTATGTCATATCATACCCACATTGTTATATTTAGGAAAAGTACACCAATGAATTTTTAATTTTTTTGGAGTATTGCGTTAATACCTGTCACATTAGAGTATATTTTTTTAGAGTGTCACATCATATCCGCCACGTTGTCACGTTTGAGAAAAGTACACTAAGAATTTTTATTTTTTTAAAAATGTCACATTATACTCGCCACGTTGTCACATTAGGAAAAAGTACACTAAAGAGTTTTTTTTTGAAGTGTCATATCATACCTGTCATGTTGCCACATTAGGAAAAAGTACACTAAAATTTTTTTATTTTTTTTAGAGTAAAAGTTTTGGAGTGTTAGATCACATCCGCCACGTTGTTACATTTAAGAAAAATATACTAATGAGTTTTTAATTTTTTTAGAGTGTCACATTGAAATATCACATCATACGTGTCACATTAATAAAAAGGTAAACCTGTCCACCAAAATAAAAAATAGGACTAAACGGAAAGAAACTCTTTACTAATAAGACTTAACAGATCAATAGAAAAAAATTAGAATTAATTGGAATACTTGTTTAGGAGATGAGATTTATTGATGAATATCCTTTAAATATTTAAATAAATAAAAATAAAATAAAAGGTGATCAAGACAAAGACTTCAAAATTGCTTATAACCACATAATCAAAATGAGGCAAGTCACCATAAAACACAGTGATGCTCCGATGGAGAATGAAGCCGTGGCACCATAACTTTTGAGAGAGAAAGAGAGAGAGATCATGGATGTGAAGGAAGTGCTTTCTATGAAGAGAGGAGAAAGTAGCTATGTCCAAATTCTTAAGCCAAAATAAGCCAACAGTCATAATCAAAATGAGGCAAGTCACCATAAAACACAGTGATGCTCCGATGGAGAATGAAGCCGTGGCACCATAACTTTTGAGAGAGAAAGAGAGAGAGATCATGGATGTGAAGGAAGTGCTTTCTATGAAGAGAGGAGAAAGTAGCTATGTCCAAATTCTTTATTAACGGTACATAATTCTAATCAAGAATTGAGACATACAAAAATATTTAAAAAAATTAAAATGAATCTAAATTATAAATTATTTTTTCTAGTATTTTTTGTATCAGAATTTTTAATCTCTAGTATTAGTGTTTTGTTTTCTCTGTGCAGCAAAAAGTGACTTCCATAACAAAACCCGTGTTAGAAAATGCAGCCCAATCTCTGTTCTCAAAATCCTTGCACCTAAATGGAGTTCTCAATGTGGCCGACTTGGGCTGTGCAGCGGGTCCAAACACCTTCTCTGTAATTTCCACCGTCAAGGAATGCGTGGCGAAGAATTGCAAGGAATTGAATTGCCAAACACCAGAACTTCAAGTTTACATGAACGATCTTCCTGGAAATGATTTCAATACCCTCTTCAAAGGCCTGTCGGAGTTTGGTGGTGGTGGTGGTGACAAATGCGATGGAGTTTCGTGTTATGTAATGGGAGTACCGGGATCTTTCCATAGCCGCCTTTTCCTCGGAACAACCTGCATTTGGTGCATTCCTCCTACAGTGTCCATTGGCTCTCTCAGGTTTGTACCAATTGTTTCAACTGGTCAATTGTGTGACGTTCCCTACAAGATTTATGTGGTTCTTTTAGGGTAAATTACAAACACACTAAGTTTAAAATATAAATTGCTCTTTTTAGTTTTGAAAATTATATTTTATCTCTAAAATTTTTAATTTCATAACAAATAGTGTTTTTTATTAATAAATGATTAAGTTAATTAATAATTTTATATGATGTTAAAATTTTATTTCAATTAATAATTCAAGTAATTTTAGTATTGTACAAGAGAGTAATTAGAAATTTTTATTTTTTTCAGTTAATTTTGTTAAATAAAAAATTCTAAAAAAAGAGTTTTTATAATTTTTTAAATCACAAGAAATAATCTGTATTTCAAATAAATCTCAAGAGGTGCATTGTAATTTATCCATGTTTGTAATAATTTTATGGAAATAATAACACATTTGCAACCAAGACCAAGTGAAAAGAAGTCTAAACACACACTCTTCCAAAGGGACAAAAATTAGAGTTTCTCTAGGGCTATAAGTTAAAAAAAAAAAAAAAACAAAATGACATTACCCAATCCAAAAAAAAAAAAAAAAAAAAAAAAAAAAAAAAAAAAATCGATCATAGAAGGAGACACTAAATTTATTTGGATAAACAAGATTTTTCATAAATGAAGGATGAGAATTCTTTCACGTTCAAAATTTGAAGTTGACTGCCAAGTTAGTGTCTGTTAGGCCCATCACGAATCCAATTTTAATAATTTGAACAATTTATTTTGTAGAATTCTCCAAACATATCAATTCTAAAAAAATTAAGTCAATTCGATAACTATAACATTTTAATTTTATCACATTTTTGTTCAAAAACATGAAATGGTCTGCTTTTAAAAATATATTTATCTTTCATTTTTTCGAAGACAAATGCATTAAAATGAGAGGGTACAATTTTCATATTGACCTAATTTTTTTCCCATAAATGATATATATGAAATGCTATACAAAATAAACGGTCGAATCATCGAGATAAAACCTATGATGAGTCCCATGGGTTCTAACACGACAGTCACGTTTAAATTTTTAACTAAAAAGAAATCCAATCTTAAACAAATCTTACCTACCACTAAGAAGTTCTGTAAAATCAAAATGAAGGTAAACTCATATGACCCATATGCTTTTGATGTGTAAATAAGCTTACACTAACCATTTCAATGGTTATTTTGGTGGAATAAAAGGCACCAAAAGGACTCAGCAGAAGGCTTGGCATTAAACAAGGGGAAGATTTACATATCAATGACAAGTCCTCCTATTGTAAGAGAAGCCTACCTTTCTCAATTTCATGAAGATTTCACAAATTTTCTCAACTCTAGATCTCAAGAGGTGGTTTGAAATGGTTGTATGGTGTTGATACCTCATGGTAGGCAATGCCCTGATCCTTCAGACATGGAGAGTTGCTTCACTTGGGAATAATTCGCTAAAGCCATTTCTGAATTGGTTTCACAGGTAAAATTGCAACTACTACTCTCAAACTCATTACATCTCTCTACTTTTTCAGAACTTATCCAATCCTAGTCTTATCTCTTTTAGAGACCTCCCAAAATGAGTCTATACATGGGACTGGTTTAAGGATTGCCACAAACCAAATAGACAATTTTTTCTGGCTGAAATAGCCACAAACCAAACAAAGCCAGTCTAGATTCTAGAACAATCTCCACTATAGGCAATTGGTTTTAGATTTGATGCCTCCAAAATTTCTAACATGATATCAGATTTGGGTCATGGTTAGTCCCTAATTGTAAGCCAGTTTCTCATTAGCCAAATCTTTGTCCTGGTCTATTTCTCGTCTGTTATCTCTCTATTCCCTCTACATGCTATTAGGTTACACTTGTGGAGGTGTTAGAAATTTATCTCACATAATCTTTCTAAGCCACATAAGTTTTGTCTATATAGTCAAGTGGTCTTTGCATCTATAACCAATTAGTTTTGGGGTTGGATATATGCTTAACAAACTTCATGCTCAAGGTATATTTCATCAAGTATTTTCTTACCAATGACAAATTTGTGTAACAATATATAAAAAAAACATATATACATAAAGTAAGTACAAAACAATGTGACAAATCTTTCTTTCTTTTTTTTTTCTTTATTTATTTATTTATTTATTTTTATAGCTTTATTTAATAAACAAATCACCACAAAGGGTAAATGTGGCAAATTTTGATTTTATCAATCTAACTAAAAAGTCCATCAAGGTGGCTTAGATTTTTTAAAATATCACCACCACCTCATTGTGATGATAAATTTTGCATCCTTTCATCTCAAATAAAACAAATCCACAATTGTGACTCATAGTTTTAAAAACATTACTTTTAAGCAAATTACTTACATATCATTAATGGCATTGGAATGGAAAGTATAGATCATGATCTCTAATTTTTTGTTCTTTTCTATAACAGGGCGTGATAGATGAAGTTAAATTAGACTCCTTCAATGTGCCCTACTACATTCCATCAGCAAAGGAAGTACAAGATGTAGTGGAGAGGCAAGGGTCATTCAAAATTGAGAATATTGACACAATTGCAGTAAATAATGTTGGAAAGGGTCTAGACAATGGTGATGTGTGGGTTAGAGGCGAAATCTTTGGCAAAGCGTGTTAGGGCGTTCACGGAGTCGATGATATCGAACCAGTTTGGAGAGGAAGTGTTGGACAAAATATACGAGAAATTTACTTGTATCGCAGTTTCAGATTGGGTGGGCATACAGTCAACAGGAGCTACAACTATTGTTGCTGTGCTTAACAAGATCACATGATAGTGTTTGGAGATGAAGTTGAGAAATTTCACAGTGATATATCTTTACAATAATTGATTGATTATTATTTAAGGTATATTACATCGACATTTTCCACGTAATGAAAAATTACAATTAGTCTCATATTTTTTTTTTAATATAGGTAAATGTCACTTTAATTCATATAGTTTCAATTTAAACAATTTGAATACTGAACTTTCAATTTTATTGCAATTTGGTTCATCCATCAAAATCACAGCTGATAATGCAGTCTGGTCGGCAGGGTATGGGTCGGGTTGATCTAAGCACTCCACGGGTTGGCTGTCCTTTGTTTTCCTGATCACACCTGCAACAAGTCCAGTAGGAAGGTTCCGAAATAGGGATGGTTCATTTCTATGGACCCTCCGACGATCAAATTAGATGAAAAAAATGGCAAAGGTAAGAATTTAGAGAAATTTAAGCATAGAGGAATGAAGAGAGAGAGAGAGAGAGAGAGAGAGTAATTTACTTGTTACCAAGCGTTCCTCGGAAGCTTCTTTATATCTCTTGTTAATCATTTCCTTGTTCATTTAAGTCCCATGGACCGAAAGTCTGCCATCTACTTGCCGTCGGCCATAGCTATTTCACTATGCTCCAGAGTGAGAGGTCTTATCGCATTTAATACCTTGGCAGTCTTATTTAATGCTTGGTGCGTGGATTTAATAACTTTAAAGAATCTTTGTTTGTCACGTGACTGGACTCTTACTTGGCACGTGTTCAGCTTACTTGGCACGTGTTCAGCTGGTGCCTGGACTTGACTATTGTGGGTTTTCTATCAAGCTTGGTATTGGACTTGTTCTGGGCTTTATGATAATAATTAATCAAATAATTGTTTGAAGAACCCATAACAAGCATGGGTTGGGCCCTCCTGAGCCATGCCCATCAACCGCTATTGTTCATTTCATATAGGGCTAAGAGATGAACCACATTGGATCAATCGACAACAACAAAAAAAAAATAAATAAACAAAAAAATAAAAATAAATAAATAAATTAAAAAAAAAACCAAAACAAAACAAAGACGGTAGCCTGGGAATTAGTTATGACCATATCTTTCCTTTGATAAAAAAAACAAAAGCAAAAACAAAAAACAACAACAAACAGGATTATAGAAGATGGATTTGCAGTTGGCATTATACACATTATTTTACTTTGTTATTGTGAGTGAACCATCTTTTAGACAAAGGTCCAACCCTGATCCAAGGTGAGCAAGGCTGCCACCTTAGGCTCCCAAATTTAACTAAATTTAAGGGCCTCAAAATATTTGAAGTTCATGTAATAGTAGTAGCCCATATTAGAGACCCAGCCCTTAAATCTAAGGGCCTCAAAATATTTGTAGATCATGTAATAGTAGTAGCCCATATTAGAGACCCAGCCCAATGTTTCTTTAAGGTGAAGAACTTTTTTAGCATGATTTTTTAATTTTTTAGCTAATTTAACCTAATTAAATTAGTTTCGTTTAAGAACTTTTTAGGCTGTGTTTGGAAGGATTTTCAAACTATAATTCTACCCATACATTCTAATACCATGTTGGGATAGGATTTTCAAATTATATTTCCACAACAAACAGAAAACTTTGTGTTAGGCCGGATTTTCAATTTTTTTTTTTTTGAAATTTGGCTTAACCGATTATCCTGCTAGTTATTCGGCCGGTCAACCGAAACATGACAATTTTTTTTATTTGTTTATTTTTTTATATGTTTAATAAAACAATATTTTCAGATTTTTTAAATTTTTTTATAAACTTTTAATAGATTTTTGAGTTGTGTGTTTGATTATGAGTTGTAAATTTCTGTATCAGATATCATATGTCACACCACAAATTTCTCACTCAATTTAAAACTCTTTTCAAAGCTCATTCACCAAACAAATTTTTCACACCCAAATCATAATTCCAGAACTTACAAACTCAAAATACAATTCTATTCTCAAATCATATTTATAAAACTCTACCAAATGCTACTTTAATTTTTTTTGACTTTTTTATAAGAAAAAAATAAATAATTATAATTTAAATATGATATTTTATCTTATTAACTTATTTAACATATTTTATCTTATTAACTTATTTAACATATTTTATCTTCTTAAATTCACAACACAATTCAGACCGAAGGGTCCAAAAAATTTTGGGGCTGAAAATTATAATATGAAATATAGAGGGTGAAGTTTGTAAATAATAAAACCTAATTCTCTTCCTCCACGATTTGTAAGTCTGGCTTAAAGTGTTGAAAACAAAAGGGCAAAGCAAATGACGATGAAGCAATCGGCGTCGTGACTTTTATGGCATCGCATAATTGAATCACCAACTATTAGAGCAATTCTAACTATGCTCTCTACTTTTTACTAGTTAAAATATAAAAAAAAGTATACTTTTATTTTATCTAATTTAACTAGTGTATTTTTCAATCATTTTATTTTAACTGATCATTTAAACTAACATAATTAATTTTTTAAATAAAAAAATACTAATTGTTAATATTTTACTAATATAAATTTGTAATAATAATAAATTTGTCCATACAAACATACAAAGCCTGTAGAATGAGGAGAAAAAAAAATACAAAATACAAAATACAAAATAAGTTATTCCGTAATTCATCAAACAGAATTGAAAGTGTAATAACCCGACCCTCGTACATGTTCTTTGTTATATTTTGGGTCCTATTTTGGCGATTTTGAATGCTTACTGTGGAATCCTTAAGTGAGTAAACCATATGATTAAAGATGTCTATCTGTTCAATAAGAAAAGTATCTGTTGACATAATTGTTTGGAGAGCCTCTGGGGCTTTTCAATTGTAGCCACAAAAAAAAAAAAAAAAGATGGTAAAGTAGCTAGCCTAATAGCTAGCCCATTGGAGCTCAAAATTAGACTTACATTGGCTAAAACACCTAACAAGCCTTGTTTAAATATATACATACATACATAATTTTACGCTCTGATACCAAGTTGTAACGCTCTTAAAAAAAGTACATAAATCAGTCATTCACAAGATCTATAGACGTAATAGAAATGCTATATTTTTATTCATCAGAGTTAATATCACCAGAGATATTACATGCATTACACTTTCACAAATGATCATCTTGAAGCTATAGCATGTAACTCTGAAGGTTAACAACAGAATAGGTGCCCTATGGGCTTACATCTTTCCAAGACTTTGCTTGGTTACAACAAAAGAAGAGTTCTAGCTCTATACATATAAACCCCTCAGCTTGAATAAACATTCAGCACAAAAACGAAATCACAAAAGTGGAGCCTTCAGCCCCTAAGCCTCCCAAACTATGCCCTTGGAGGCGGCATGTCACCTATACTTGAAAATGGTTTCCCAAGTAGAGTAAGCCAAAACCCAGTAGAGATATACTAAACAATATGTGAGAATTAACGAAAATATGAGCATTAGATAAATGTACAACATTCTTAACCAATACATATTCTTTTCAAGGTCATTCAACATAGATAGCCAATATCTCAATTCATTTCCATTCTTCCATTCCGGATAAATCAATTAACCAAATTCATTATTATCAAAGCAACCAATATGAGACTACAACTCAATGGTTCACAATTCATGACATTCATCAATCCAACACTTCTATTTCTTGCCATTTTACAGAACCACGTCCGAGGGAACTGACATCCATAAATATTTAAGATTTCGGGACTTTCACCCTGGACACTCCGGCCAACTTAATTATCAATGGAGTCCATCCCCTATCACTTCTCAAACAATGAAGTACATCCCCTATCTCCTCCCAAACAAAGTTACATATGCAATGTATTTAAACACTTTGTCATATACAATGACTAATCAAAACACATATTCAATGGTTTAATCAAACTGTTATATTCAATGACATAATTTAATTGATTAGTTTCAATCATCCTAATTCTCATGCAGTTTCTACAACAATCATAACTATCCTCCACTGATAGCCCAAAACAGATATATCTAAACAGATAAATAAATCTATCAATACATAATTTATCAAATTCCATAAAACCAAACTACACCATTCAATCACATTTCACCCAATTTCATTATTTCCAAACCAATTTCATTATTTACATAAATAGTTATTTCAACTCAACTTAGGGCAAAATTTCTCATTTTTTCCAAAATATCAACCCATAAGTCCAAACCTCACCATTTTAACAATAAAGAACATCATACACAAACCCTCAAGGTTATTTTGTAAATCAACATGAAAAACCCCTTTAGTTTAGAACCCAAACCTTAACTTTTACCAAAATCTTCCCAAATCCCACCATTTATACAAAATGACAAATATCTAGGTTAAAGCTCATATTAAAGAGTATAATATCCCTACCTCAAGCATAGATGAGAGAGAAGAGAGAAAGCTCAAAATTCGATGGCGATGAAACCACGTTTTGCCTCGATCAAAACGAAGCCCTTGACAAGCTCTACACTTTATCTCAAAGGAGCAAAGTGAAAAAATCACTATAGGTGAGTAGATCTAGAAATTTAAGTGAAAAAGTTTGGGTTTAGAAAGAGAAGAGAGAAATCACGGTTTACGAGGAAGAAGGGAAGGAAAATCATGGGTGAAAAAAGGTTTGGACCAATTTATAGTAGTGAGAAAAAGCCCAAAGGTCAAATAAAATAATAGGCCCAAAACCCCCCTTAGATAGGGCCTATTCGGACCTCAAAAATCTGAAAAAAACATGCAGGGGTCGACCCTATCTTCCAGCAACCAACACACAGACATAAAAGGGTCGACCCTCTCCCAATCTGGTGTCTACCCTATCTTCCAGCAACTAACACACAGACATAAGAGGGTCGACCCTCTCCCAGTATGGTGTCTACCCTATCTTCCAGCAACTAACACATAGACATAAGAGGGTCGACCCTCTCCCAATCTGGTGTCTACCCTATCTTCCAGCAACGCTCCCAGAAACTTCACCAACAGGTAATGGTCGACCCTTAGGAAGGCTAGTGTCGACTCTAGAATAGAATTTCCAAGTCTCCAAGGAACTTTTGACAAGAGTAAGTGTGAACAACCAAACCCAACAAGTTTAAATCGGATTATACTCCTCCAAAACCAATGTACAACAACACCAAAGATTTTCAAAATAAAAATAAAGGATTCGAATACACTTTCCCAAAAGATTTGAAAGATACATGTGCTACATTCCTGTTGTAAGAGAAGCCAACCTTTCTCAATTCCATGAAGATTTCACAATGTTTCTCAACTCTAGATCTCAAGAGGTGGTTCCAAATGGTTATATGGTCTTAATACTTCAAGGTAGGTATAGCGATCCCGGGTTTTCCTCTTTATGTACAGTATTATGGACTTAGGTTCCGCGGTTGAGTATTGTTGCATTTGTTTCATTTCCGTCCTTTAATTCCTTATATTTGAATTTTAGGATGTGTTGGGCAGGTTTGTATCAGGTTGGGAGTGTTTTGAAACAAATGGTTACTGCTTGGTGTCTTCGCTCGAGCGAGACTTTTGTCGCTCGAGCGAGCTCTGTGTTTTAGATCCTTTGCTCGAACAAGAGTTGGGCGATGTGTCTGGTGGCTCGAACGAGAAGTCTTGTGCTCGAGCTTGCGTCTACATCTGGTTCTGGACCTGAAGGTTGCAATTCTTCACTCGAGCGAGCTTTCCTTCGCTTGAGTGAATGAGGTCTATGTTTTGGGTTTCTTCGCTCGAGCGAGCTTTTCTTCGCTCGAGCATGCTTCTGGGTTGCAGACCTGAACCTTCGATTTGTTGGTTCGAGTGAGGCTTTCTATGCTCGAGTGAGGTTTCTTTGTGTCTGGTCGCTCGAGCGACCACTCCTTCGCTCGAGTGAGCCTTGAATATATCAGTTGGCAGCAGCGGGTTACACTTCCCTTTTTCATCATCTTCATTTATAAAAACCCTAGACCAACTGCTCTTTCTCTCTTTATATACCTTCTCTTTAGGGTTTCATCTAGTTCTAGTGGTCTTCTACCCTAGTCCCTTTGGAAGAAAGGTAGAGCTTCACGAGGGCTTCGCTTTAATCTAAAAAGTTGTGGATTTGGAGCACTTTGAGTTTCACCTCTCTTCTCCTTTAAGCTCCGAAAATTAAGGTAGGGATAACCTACTCTATTCTATGAGTTTTAACATAAATTTTGGTCAATTTGATTAGATGGTGTTGCTTAGTCATTTTGAGAAAGTTAGGGTTTGATTTGAGATTATAAAAAAGAGGGTTTCAAATGTTAAAACCTATGTGTGTATGAGACATTAAAAAATGAAATTGTTGTTGTTAAATCGATGAAATTGAGCCTTTGGGCTAATATTGAGAAAAAGGGAAAAATTCCCTAATTATGTTGAATAATTAATTGAATAATTAATTTAGGAAAATGTGAAATTGAAGTGAAATTCATGATATTGGAAAATTGTGGGAGTAAATGGTGTAGTTGGATAATTTAATCACTCACCTATGAAAATGTCGATATTTTATCTATTGATAAATTTATTATCTGTTTAGAGATAACTGCTTTGGGCTATCGGTGGAGAATAGTCTTGATTGTTGTAGACATTGTGTGATGATTAGGGAAAACTGAAACTAATCACATTGAATATGCCATTGAATATGACGGTTGGAATAATACAGCAAATGTGTGTATTGATTGATCATGGTATATGATAAGTGTTTAAATACATTGTATATGTATATTGTTTGGGAGGAGATAGGGGATGTACTCCATGGCTTGAGTAGATGACGAAGACGTTTGAGATGCTTGGCATCGAAGACGGGGCTTTGAATGTGACCTTGGCGTCCTTCCAGCTGAAGGAAGACGCGGGTCAGTGGTGGAAGTTTGTGCGAGGTCGTATTGGAGGGACTTGGGAGGCTTTCGTTGATTCTTTTCAGGAGAAGTTTCTGTCTCCCGCTGTCAGGGAGAAGTTGAGGGATCAGTTTTGTTAGCTCAAGCAGCTGAGTACATCAGTGGCCGAGTTTGAGGCCGCATTTACTAGCTTGTCTAGGTTTGCACCTGAGCTAGTGGCGTCTGGGGAACGCCGTTGTCTGGAGTTCGAAAGGAAGTTGAGGCACAGACTCAAGGTTAGGATTGCTGGGTCCATGACTCGGGAGTATGGACGGCTTGTGGATGTTGCGGCCCATATGGAGATTATTATGCACGAGGAGGAGGAGGAAAGGTTGAGGGGCTCCAAGAGGAGTCAGGATGGCCAGGGGGACGGTAGGAGGCAGAGGGGTTCTAACCCTCAGCAGTCCCAGGGTGCTTTTTTGAGATCTACCTTTCCAGTGCCGAGTTCAGGTTCTGGGAAAGGCAGTCAAAGAGACGTTACTTGTTACAAGTGTGGCCAGCTGGGCCACAAGTCTCCAGCTTGCCCGCAGAGGGGAAGAGTACAGAGAGCAGCTTCATATTCGGCTCGTCCTAAGAGCTATAGTTAGGGCAGAGGTCAGTCGATTTCTTGTTACCAGTGTGGTCAGGCGGGGCACCTGAAGAGGTTTTGTCCGTAGTTGAGTGGCACATCTGGTGCATCTGGTTTGAGGCAGACTCAGAGCCATCAGCCAGCTTAGTTAGTTCAGGCCTCGAGGGCCAATCAGGGAGTCTGAGTCTCATCGTCTCAGTCTGTATAGCAGACTTTTGCTCCGAGAGGTGAGCAGGTAGATCAGGGGCCTACAGGGCGCGTGTATGCTGTTACCGCGCAGGATCTTGTACTGGCTCCATCTGTTGTGAGAGATATCTTTCTGTTTTGCAACTCGGTTGCTAATGTGTTGATTGATACGGGTGCATCCCATTCCTTTATATCTGCTGTATTTGCATCTGTTTTGGGATTGGAGTTGGCACAGTTAGCATCTCCTATTTGTGTTGTATCACCTGTTGGGGGTGAATTGATTTTGAAACAAGGGTGTAGAGGTTGTGATATAGAGGTCGCCGACCGCCGGCTTCCACTTTCTTTTGTAGTTATGGCTATGTCGGGTTTTGATGTGATTTTGGGTATGGATTGGTTATTGTCATATCGGGCTATTATTGATTGTTACCGCCAGAGGGTCATTGTATGTACCTTGAGCGGGGATTGTTTCCATTTCTTAGAGGATCGGGTTGGTAGTGTTTTGCCACCAGTGTATGATCCGCGAGGGCGGAGTGAGCTTAGTTGTCTTCTCACTAGCTGTATGAGTAGTGAGTATGATGAGACCCAGACTGTATTGCCGAAAGTGGTTTGTGAGTACTCGGGTGTCTTTCCCGAGGATCTTGTTAGTTTGCCACCCTATCGAGAGGTGGAGTTTTCTATTGATTTAGTGCCCGGCACAGCGTCGATTTCCATGGCACCTTACCATTTTGCCCCCAGCTGAGTTGAGTGAGTTGGAGATTCAACTCCAGGAATTGCTAGATAAGGGCTTTATTCGCCCTAGTACTTCGCCGTGGGGAGCACTGACCCTCTTTGCTAAGAAGAAAGATGGGACTTTGAGACTTTGCGTTGATTACCGAAAATTGAATCGGGCTACGGTTAAGAACAAGTATCCTATGCCTCGTATAGATGATTTGTTTGACCAGTTGAAAGGGTCCCGTTGTTTCTTTAAGATAGACTTGAGATCGGGTTACCATCAATTGAGGGTCAGGGAGGAAGATGTTCCGAAGACGGCATTTCGTACGCGGTATGACCACTATGAGTTTCTGGTAATGCCTTTTGGGCTCACCAATGCACCGACAGTGTTTATGGATTTGATGAATCGAATATTCTAGGAATTCTTGGATCGTTTTGTAGTCGTTTTCGTGGACGACATCCTGATTTATTCACCTTCTGAGGAGGAGCACGAGGAACACTTGAGGGTGGTGCTTGAGTTGCTTAGAGCCCATAGGCTGTATGCCAAGTTTGGGAAGTGTGAGTTTTGGTTAACAGAGTTTAAGTTCTTAGGACATGTAGTCTCCGGGGAAGGGGTGTCTGTTGATACATCCAAGATTGAGGTAGTGCAAGATTGGGCACAGCCTAAGAGTGTTTTTTGAGATCCGCAATTTTCTGGGATTAGCTGAGTATTACCACCGATTTATGAAAGATTTCTCCAAGCTAGCTTCACCATTGACTAGATTGACGCAGAAAGGCGTCAAGTTTGTATGGAGTGAGACGTGTGAAAAGTCGTTCCAAGAGCTGAAAGTTAGACTTACCACCGCTCCGGTTTTGATTATTCTGGAGAGAGGTTTGGGCTATACGATTTATTGTGATGCCTCACGAGAGGGTCTGGGTTGTGTGTTGATGCAAGAGGGGAAAGTGGTAGCCTATGGCTCGCGGCAGTTGAAAATACACGAGAGGAATTACCCTACACATGACCTAGAGTTAGAAGCTGTGATTTTTGCCTTGAAGATTTGGAGGCATTACCTGTATGGTGAGAGGTTCGAGGTATTCTCGGATCATAAGAGTCTGAAGTATCTGTTTACACAGAAAGACTTGAACTTGAGGCAGAGGAGGTGGATGGAATTTATTGAGGATTACGACTTCGAGTTGCATTATCATCCGGGGAAGGCCAATGTTGTGGCCGATGCCCTTACCAGGAAATCCATTAGTGATGTAGCTTGTATAGCCATCCGAGAGTGGGAGATGTTGGGTGCAATTGGCGAGTTTGATTTGCTTCTGGGTGAATCTGTTGAGTCTGCGGCTTTGTTTTCAATAGTTGTGCAACCTACACTTGTGAATCGAGTGTTAGAGACACAGAGAGGTGATCTTGAGGTAGAATCCCTTCGGGAGAAGATCTCCAGTGGGAAGGTTGAGAAGGGTGTGACTGTGTATCCTAACCTGAGTGTGAGATACCGAGACCGTTTGTTTGTGCCGGAGTCTTGCCTAGAGGAGGTACTCTGAGAGTTTCACCATTCATTCCTTGCGGTGCATCCGGGAGGTACTAAGATGTATCGTGATTTGGGTCGCCAGTTTTGGTGGTGGGGTATGAAGAAAGATGTGGCAGTTTTTGTATCTAAGTGCCTTACTTGTCAGCAAGTGAAGGCCGAGCATCAGAGACCAGGGGGTTTGTTGCAACCCTTGCCTATAGCCGAGTGGAAGTGGGAGCATATCACTATGGACTTCGTTGTAGGTCTTCCGAGGACTCAACGGGGTAGTGATGCTGTTTGGGTGGTTGTAGACCAGTTGACCAAGTCGGCGCACTTTATCCCTATGCGCGTGAGAGATTTGGTAGACCATCTTGCCGAGTTGTATGTTCGGGACATAGTGAGATTGCACGGGATCCCAGTGTCGATCGTCTCAGATAGAGATCCACGTTTTATTGCTAGGTTGTGGCAGAGTTTGCAGAGTGCCTTGGGCACTAGGTTGACCTTTAGCACGACATATCATTCTTAGACTGACGGGCAGTCTGAGCGTACTATATAGATCCTTGAGGCTATGCTTCGAGGTTGTCCTTGACTTTAGTGGGTCGTGGGAGAGGCACTTGCCCTTGGTGGAGTTTGCCTACAACAACAATTTCCAATCGAGTATTGGTATGGCACCGTTTGAGGCCTTGTATGGCCGACTGTGTAGGTCTCCAGTTTGTTGGGCCGAGGTGGGTGATGCACCTTTGTTGGGCCTGGAGTTGGTTCAGGAGGCGACGGAGAAAGTTGAGCTTATCTGTAAGAGACTTGTTATAGCCAAGAGTCGTCAAAAGTGTTATGTCTACCATAGGAGGAGGCCTTTGGTATTTGGGGTGAGTGATCATGTTTTTTTGAAAATATCACCTAGGCGGGGATTGATGAGGTTTGGTAAGAGTGGGAAGTTGTCCCCTCGATTTATTAGCCCTTTCGAGATCCTTGAGAGGATTGGCGAGGTTGCCTACCATTTAGCTTTGCTGCCGCAGTTGTCCAGAGTGCACGACGCGTTTCATGTTAGTATGCTTCGGAAATACGAGCTGGATCCATTGCATGTATTGGATTGGACTGACTTAGAGGTAGATGAGAATGCCTCGTATGAGGAGAGACCGGTTCGGGTCTTGGATATGCGGAATCAAGTCTTGCGAGGCAAGATGATACCCTCGGTGAAAGTTTTGTGGAAACATCACGGGGTTGAGGAAGCCACTTGGGAACGCAAGTTGGAGGTCTGAGAGAAGTATTCGAATCTATTTGTGGATGTATGATCGTATGTTGAATATTTTGTTGTATTGATAAACTTTAAGAGCATTGAATATGTCTTAAGTTGTAAAACATTGTATATATTTCGATTTATGGGAGTATTATGGTAAATGCCTTGAAAATGAAAGTTAATGTAGCATTGTATATGTTGAATGTACTGTGGCAATGCAAATATATCTTTAACATTGAATATGTTATGAAATGGTGGAATATGATATTGGAAATTTTTGAATTTCAAAGAAAGGCATGTTGTTAATGCATATTGAATTATGTTGTGAATTGCCTCTTGAATAGAGATGGGATGACCGGTAATGGGTCAAGATGTTGGTTATTGAATTGTAATATTGTTGGGAATTGAGAAATCATGTTTTTTTGAAGCTTATATTTAATTTTGGGGATGAAATTCTTTAAGGGGGGAAGGCTATAGCGATCCCGGGTTTTTCCCTTTATGTACAGTATTCTGGACTTAGGTTCCACGGTTGAGTATTGTTGCATTTGTTTCATTTCCGTCCTTTAATTCCTTATATTTGAATTTTAGGATGTGTTGGGTAGGTTTGTATCAGGTTGGGAGTGTTTTGAAACAAATGATTGTTGCCCAGATTTTGGTGTCTTCGCTCGAGCGAGACTTTTGTCGCTCGAGCGAGCTCTGTGTTTTAGATCCTTCGCTCGAGCGAGAGTTGGGTGATGTGTCTGGTGGCTCGAGCGAGAAGTCTTGCGCTTGAGCTTACGTCTGTGTCGGCGTCTGGTTCTGGACCTAAAGGTTGCAATTCTTCGCTCGAGCGAGCTTTCCTTCGCTCAAGCGAGCGAGGTCTATGTTTTGGGTTTCTTTGCTCGAGCGAGCTTTTCTTCGCTCGAGCATGCTTCTGGGTTGCAGACCTGAAGCTTCGATTTGTTGGCTCGAGCGAGGCTTTCTACGCTCGAGCGAGGTTTCTTTGTGTCTGGTCACTCGAGCGACCACTACTTCGCTCGAGTAAGTCTCGAATATATCAGTTGGCATCAGCGGGTTACACTTCACTTTTTCATCATTTTCTTTTATACAAACCCTAGACCAGCTGCTCTTTCTCTCTTTATATACCTTCTCTCTAGGGTTTCATCTAGTTCTAGTGGTCTTCTACCCTAGTCCCTTTGGAAGAAAGGTAGAGCTTCGCGAGGGCTTCGCTTTAATCTAAAAAGTTGTGGATTTGGAGCACTTTGAGTTTCACCTCTCTTCTCCTTTAAGCTCCGAAAATTAAGGTAGGGATAACCTACTCTATTCTATGAGTTTTAACATAAATTTTGGTCATTTTGATTAGATGGTGTTGCTTAGTCATTTTGAGAAAGTTAGGGTTTGATTTGAGATTATAAAAAGGGGGGTTTTCAAATGTTAAAACCTATGTGTGTATGAGACATTTAAAAATGAAATTGTTGTTGTTAAATCGATGAAATTGAGTCTTTGGACTAATATTGAGAAAAAGGGAAAAATGCCCTAATTATGTTGAATAATTAATTTGGGGAAATGTGAAATTGAAGTGAAATTCATGATATTGGAAAATTGTGGGAGTAAATGGTGTAGTTGGATAATTTAATCACTCACCTATGAAAATGTCGATATTTTATCTGTTGATAAATTTATTATCTGTTTAGAGATAACTGCTTTGGGCTATCGGTGGAGGATAGTCTTGATTGTTGTAACATTGTATGATAATGATTAGGGAAAACGGAAACTAATCACGTGGAATATGTCATTGAATATGACGGTTGGAATAATACAGCAAATGTGTGTATTGATTGATCATTGTATATGATAAGTGTTTAAATACATTGTATATGTATATTCTTGGAAGAGATAGGGGATGACTCCATGGTTTGAGAGGAGAGGATAGGGATACTCTCAAACCTGTTGAGGAGGAGACAGGATGGACAGCCACTAATACCAGGAAATCTGTGTATCACTTGAAATATGGAAGTGTTGAAGTATGGAAGTGTTTTAATATGTGTTATAGTTTCATTGAACTGTTTGGCCAGGTTCTGAGCCATAATTATGAATCGAAACTGTATAAGTGAAGGAAACTGAAATGAAAAATGGATGTACTTGATGTTGAATTGAAAAGTGTTGTAAGTTGGTTTATAAGTGTCAACCATATATCAAATGCTATTGTTTTAGTTATTTCTCATACTTGGTTTAGTATATCTCTACTGGGCATTGGCTTACCCTATATGGGACATCATTTTCAGGTTCAGGTGATATGCCACCTCCAAGGACATAGCTTGGGAGGCTTAGAGGCTGAAGATCCCTTTTTGTCGTTTACCTTTTTGTGTGTTACATGTAAATTCAAGCCGAGGGCTTAATGTGTATGAGTTAGTACTCTCTTTTTTTTGTAACCAAGTGTTGGCTTGGAAAGTTGTAAGCCCGTAGGGCATTTACTTTTGTTGTCAACATGTAATACTTTTGTAATAAATACTCTGATAAATAGATGTACATTTTATTCTCTTGAATACATTGTCAATTTCTTGTATCATGAAAGTATGAATTATGGGTTTATTTTGAGGGCGTTACAGTAGGCAATCCCATGATCCCTCAAACATAGAAAGTTGCTACAAGTGGGAACTATTAGCTATGGCCATTGCTGAATTGGTTTCACAGGTAAATTTAATTTTTGAAACATCATTTTTGTCATTAAATATACCTTGACTTGATGCTCATTTTAGACACTTCATATTGACACAACTTGAATACACTTTCCTTTTTCTCATGTGATGAGAAATAAAATGAACAAAATCTTAGGAGCAATGCTAGAGATCTTATACTTATTATCAAAATTTCTATCAAATGTCTTACATCGATGTTGGACTTACATGAGACTCATATGGTGTGGGTCCAACACTCATGTGAGACATTTGATAGAAATTTTAGTAAAACTTTTGAAGTCTTTAACATTTTTCAAATCTTAATGAATTTGCAATAAAGAGTACTTTGATTTTATTTCAGGCATGTACAAGTACAAACTTCCGGAACACAAACAGTTGACCTTGAAGATAAGCAAGCAAAGCAGTTACCTTAGATCCCAAATTTTGTTTAAAAATGAAGTTCTATTGAAAATATTTAAAAAACAATTGAATAGATAAATTATTTAAAAGTAATAGATAGTTATTTGCCAATTATATAGATTATTTATAGAATATTGCTAAGTATACTAGTTGTAATTCTATGTTTTGAAAAATATGATCGGATCATATAAATGGTGTGTTGTTTATCCCTTCATTGATCCCTTGATCAAAAGTGGGGTCCCATTTTTTTCCCTTTACACCCTTGCTATTGGATAAATACACAACCAATATAATGTTTAGAAAAAACATGATAATTACTAGTCAAATTACTTGACAAGTGCATGGTCTATTGATTGTCTTTCATTCATTTCTTGACAACAAGGATTGATGGATGAAGATAAGCTAGACTCGTTCAATGTGCCTTACTATTCTCCATCATATGAGGAAGAGCAAGATATAGTGGAGAGGGAAGGATCATTCACAATTAAGCTTATGAAGGCTTTTTCACTTGATGCTATGGACAAGCAAGAGAAGGATGTGAGGGCTAAAGTGGGAAAGTATGCCAAGGGTATCAGGTCCTTCACAGAGTCTATGATCTCAAACCAGTTTGGAGATGAAGTCATTGACAAACTATATGATAAGTTCACTCATATTGTAGTTGAAGATTTGGCCAAAAAGTCACCAAAGGCCACAAGTATCATTCTGGTGCTTACCAAGATTGTTGGATAGTTTAGTGTTCCAAATCATTTTTATTGTCCACCTTTATAAAAATAAATATGACAAAATTATAAGACTACTACTATGGGATCAATTTATTTATTTTCATGAATAATCTGTTCACATATGCATAAAAATAAACTGATTAAATTATCAAAATAGACTTTATGGTGAAGCCCAATGGCTCAGATATATGATAACATTATGAGCTTAAACAAAACAAAATATCTATAAGATGCTTTTTAATGTTAAAAACATAAATAAAGAAAAATTCATTTTCTTCTTTAATTATGATCATTTTTTTTTAGTTATGACTTATGAGATCTTTGGTTATACCTCATGTGATTTTTGATTATGACTTTTATTTTTTATTTTTTTATATTTATGACTCCGAAACTATGGAGTTATGACATTATTTATTTATTTATTTTATTTATGGTTAAAAGGTACATATGGGTGTGTACTAGTCTTTCCCTGCCCCTATCTATTTATAAATTAAGGAAAATGAGATTTTTAATGAGAAATTCTCTAATACCTCCAAAGTCTTAAATTAAATTTTTTGATTTTTGATAATTATAAATTCACTCTATTTCTTGCGTGGCTTATTCTTCTCACTCAATCCTTATTTTTGTTGATTTTTTGAATTTTAAAAAACTCCACCAAAGGCACAATCCCTTCTCTCAAACTTCTTTCCACTCTTTCATTTACATATATTTACCTTTCCGTTTCTCTCCTCCTCTTCTTCAATTTCGGTTTTCAAGTTTTCATGGGCTTGTGCTGTTGTAGGAATTGGGGTTGCTGCTGCGCGGCCCGCACAACAGCAACTGTTGTGCATCGAAATGGGTCCATTTTGATAATTCGAACCGTTCACATTTTAGAATACATCAAGTAGAACATACTTGCCAAAAATCAAGTTAATCGGACATCGTTTACCCATTCATCCACTCACATTTGTATCTACAAAAATAAATAATAACTGTGATTTAAAGTATTAAAATAAATATAAATGTGAGTGGATGAATAGGTAAACGATATCCAATTAACTTAATTTTTTGCAGACATGTTTTACTTAATGTATTCTAAAATGTGAATGGTTCAGATTATCAAAATGGATCCGAAATAGGTCATTTCGATGCACAACAGTTGCTACTGCGTAGCAACCCCAAGTCCCGTGTTGTAGTGACAAAAGGAACAAAGTTGAGGACTGTAATGGGAGCACCAATGTATATGTGTGTATACACTGTGCATTTGAGTTTTGGAGAGTAGGATGTGATTAGATGCACCATGTAGTACGATTGGAAATATATGGTTTGGGAGTTTGTGTGCAAGAGTGATTGATATGTGTTCTTATCGATTAATCTAATTATGTTAGCGGGTTCGTTACTCATTCATCAGGTAGTGAGTATTCTTGCATTTTTCCCTCTTTCTATGCTACATTCAATTTTATTAGAATAAGTTTATGTGC
Source organism: Camellia sinensis (assembly GCF_004153795.1). NCBI lineage: Eukaryota > Viridiplantae > Streptophyta > Magnoliopsida > Ericales > Theaceae > Camellia > Camellia sinensis. Next base: position 508,250 of record NW_021026258.1, read on the forward strand.
ACAGAAACAAAATACAGAATGTGACACAACCTTCTTACAAGAGATAGGACCAACATATGTGGGACTCACATATATGTGGGACCTATCCCTTGTGAGAGGGTTATATTTTGTTATGTGTTTGATTTTTGTATTCTTAACATTATTGTTTTAATTAATTAATTATTTATTAATTATTTCTTTTTATAATGAAACCTACGCAAGGTTGTAATCCTATGTACACTTTATTGTCATTTTTTTTTGTTTAATCTATTTGGATAAAAATTAAATTTAAACTATTTATTTTATTTTATTTTATTTTATTTTTTGACTTTGTTTTGAACAAATTTTTACAAAATTGCTTTGTGGGATAGAAAACTATAATGATTTTTCATCTAAAGTAGCTCTAAAACATTAATCTAAATCTCTTAATTTTTTTAATATTAAATTTTAGTAAATACACATGCTAAAAATTTAAAATCCTCAAAATAAAAAGTCAAAAAAGAAAGAAAGAAGGCTTTTCTAACTCTTTTCTAATTTGAAAGTAAAAAACTTTTAAAAGGAAATTTCAATGTAACTTTAGTCTTATATAATTTCACATTTTAAAAATATTCATTTCTAAATTTTTTGTTATATTTTTAAAAACTAAATAATACATGTGGTGTCTAAAAATTTAAGAACTTATTAGGCGTCAATATATTACAACACATTTATTAATAAAACAGAAAATTTAGCATGACACGGAGAAAAGGAAAATTATATATATATGTACGTGTGCGCGCGCGCGTGTGTTTAGTGCATAATTTATGTTGGGAAACACTATGGTGCACACATTCAAATGGTGTGCATCATGTGCACTTGTAGATCGCCCGGAACTTCGCTCTCCGTGTGTGAGGGCGTGAATCGTTTTGTTCTTAGCTACTACAGTTCGTACTCATGTCACGGTTCTGAATCTAATCTCGCGAAGTGCAATGCAAGATTGATAAATCACCAAAGAGTCCAAATCCGGCAAATCGTTTTGGAAAATCAATTTTAATAAAGAAGTGCCAAACATGGACTGCTTTGCCAGATACAGAGTCGCTACCTAAATGTCTTGTTTTGGGAAATTTAGGAAACCCTGACTCGTGCCTAAGGCCACGTGTCCGTCATCACCAAAGTTACCTCGGCTCGGGAACTTGGGTACGAGAGGGGAAGGTCATACAATGAGCACCCCCGCTCGCCCGATCAAAGATCGGCCTTTACTAACATGATATTTTGTTTTTGAAAACACATGTGTTCTTATTTTGGTTATTAACCTAGAATTACTATGTGATGCGCACAGTATACAAGTATAGACTAGATCGCCAAAGTTGGAACAAAACATTTCATGTTCGTTTGTTTGAAAACGGTTTGAAGATTGCTACTCGCAAGTAGGTTAAGACGCGGATTTTTCCACCCTCAAGTGGGCTTAGAAAACATGGTGATTTGCCACTTCAAGTGGGCTTAAAACTCGCATTTCGATGAATTGTTCCAACTTAAGCAATGAAGCCTTCATCCACAGTCATTCATGCAGTTATATCAGTTAAGCAAATAGCCTCATAGCAAGCATGCTAACATGGCAACATATATATCTCATGCAGTATGCTAAAACATAAACACTCACAGTGTACTCTGAGCCAAAACAGAGAACTAGTTAGAAATCATGCGTGATCCTAGTTCATGTTGAGATGGCTAATGCAACACATGCAAAAATGCAACTAAGATAGGCTCGGCTATTCTAAGATGTCATGTGAATGCAACACTTGATACATGTATTCAAATAGGAATTAAAACACAATGCAATTTGTATGGTGCGCCGAGCTCGGTGCATGCAAGACAGATGAATGATGCACGCATGCAAACATAAGTATGCTAATTGAAATATGCCCTAAAACTAACCATCAAAAGCTCTTAAATAAAAGGGAGAAAGACGTGGGGTTGGAAGACATGCATCACACACACGCACGCTTATTACAACAGTGTGCCGACGGAGGGTCCGAATGAATTTTAGCTAACTAGCTACACTAATTAAACTAATTATTACAAAATAACTAATTAACTAACTTAGCTAATTAACTATTACAAAACTTTAACTAATTAATCAAATTAATTAAATTACAAAACCAAATAAGTAAGAAACTAAACAGGCTGCCACAGCTCTACCTTGGAATGATGAATAATGCATGCTTGGTCGCGTCCTCTGGGAAATCCACCACCGTGCCTCGTGATGCCTTTGTTTGCACTGTTTTAGACTTCTGAAAATCATGCTAACCTCCAAAATACTTCTGATCCACCTCATGGACAAACTGAGAGGTGGTCGGCCAAGAGGAATGGCCATCGGCCATGTGTCATAGTCATCGACCAAATTTCAAGGCTATCGGTCAATTTTGATAGCCGATCGGCACACTTGATAGCCGATCGGCCACTTCTTCCTGCAAACTTCTCCTTTTGCTGGAACAGAGCACTAATAGCGGCATGTCAGTGTATTTGCAAGAAAATGTGTGCGCAACCACACTCCTTATCATGTCTCAAGCTCAAAGGAGTATAGTGCTCGGCTCTCGAGCCATCAATCATGCATCTCGATGCATGATGGCCAAAGAGGTCGAGTTGCACAAGTCAATGGAAAATGAATGCACAAAAACACATAAATGCCTTAACCTCTATCATGCATGATCAAGAGGGTCGGCGACTGAAAATTGAGGCATGTTTCATCACTTCAAGTATGAAATGTCCCTCGTTTCTCGTGTTTGGACTAACACCCTATCCAAACACAATGCAATGCATGCACAAGATTCTAAATGCAATGCAACATATGCACACGCAATGCAATGCAACATGAACAACCTATCAATGCTAATGGCATGCAAACATGAGGCAATGTAACAAGCATGTAACAACATTCAAACCGCATGCTCAATGGACTTAGACCGAATATGGACAGACCTCAATCATGCCCATAACAGTGGCCAATAGTACGGAAACGATGGCATGAAGAGCATGAAAAGGCAAGACAAGCATGTATGCCAATTGGCTCAAGAATTAAGGCACAAAGATGCAACTCTTAAGAGCACTTAAAGAGTGAAAAGCATGGACGTGTGACGACACTATAAGCTCTGAAATCATGTATGGAATGGTGTCAAACCACTCAAACAACACAAGTATGGCATGCAAGAGGGCTCAAAGCTTGAAGCTAGCATAGGTACTTGCACTATAGCTCTACAAAACACAAAACATATGGCCAAGACAACCCAAAAAAGTCCTAGAACATGTCAAAATGAGACTAAAACATGCATGGAAGAAAGCCAAAATAAGCTAGCATGGTATGCAAGGCCAAAAGGGAGGATTACACTACACCTACTAAGACCAAGCATGGGATGGCTTCGCCAACAAAAATCAGAGTTATATCATGGCAAAATAACCCCAAAAACACACTGAAATGATAGCTTGCAAGCTTAGGCATGAAGGCATACACAATGACTCATGTTTAAGGCACAAAGCATGAACCTTCCAAAGCATGGAAAAAGTGACAAATGTGAGTGCATGAACATGAAACATGTACTGAAATCACAAAACAAATGATGTCAAATCATGTAAATAGCCCAAGCAATGCATGCTAGTGGACTTGATACACAAAGCTAACAAGCTAGAATGCATTATAGCTATACAAAGCATGGCATGAACCATGATAAAACATGGCCAAAAGCTTCTTGGAGTTAAGCCAAAACATGCTAGAATGATGGTCCAAACACATGATGCATGTTGGGCTATTATGCAAGGTTGCACTACAAGTATGTAAAGCATGCAAGATGCTATCAAACCAACCTAAAATAGAGTAGAGGCATGCTAAAATAACACCAAAAACTTGCTGAAATGGAACCAATACATGCTAGACAAACATACCACTTTGATGAGCCATCTATGCAAGTATGCAAGACACAAGGAGAGGGGGTGACCCTCTTCTATTTAAGACCTCAAAATACACTTTCCACCACTGAAATTCCTCTGGAATTCAGTGGTTGAAAGGTCATGCAAAGACTAAAACAAAAGCCTAAAGAGGTGGCCCAAAACAAGGCAAAACAAGGCACAAGTGGGGGTAGACCACCCCCAACACCAACAAGACCTTAAGAAATCATTTCAAACACATGAAAATGAAGCTTTTTACAGTTGAGAGTTAAGCCAAAATAAGCATGCAAATAAGGCTAAGTAAGCAATGAACACAAAGCTTAAAAGAGGGTTAGTGACTCAGCCTTGTAGAACAACTTCAAAGAGGCAACTCCAGCAACTTTCTGAGCTAAAAACCAAACTTTGAGTTCAAACAAAACCCTCAAGTCCCTCAGTAACAAGAGTATGGTGTTTGAGTAGGTGCTTTAGTGCAAAAGTGTGAAGAAATTACACTTTTGAGCACAAACAAGTGCAAATATAGAGAGAGTGATATATATCTTGTATATCAAATTTCAGAACCTTTGGAAAGGGAGAGGGGCCTCCCTTCTTATAGAAAATCAAGTCCCAAGCTTGTTGAGCAAGCTTGGAACTTGTTAAAATCCATCCATACATGTGTATGGAGGATACACCAAGTGACCAACAGCTGGCACCAGCTGGAAGAAAAATATTTGCAAAAGCAAACAAAGGGGTCTAGGCCAAAAAAATGGCTGATCGACCAAAAAGAGTGTCGACCGGCCAACACTTATGGCCGATGGAAAGAAGGAGGGACCGATAAGCACAGGGCCTGGCTGATGGGTTGTAGGGCTGGCCAACAAGCCACCCCCTTCCTTCAGAAACAAAGCCACAAGCTCTTGGTCCACAACCAAGCACAAAACAGACAAGTTGAGAGGCTCCAAGGCAAGGCGCGCGGCCGAGACCTTCAGAAACTCAAAATGAACACGAGCATGGATGATCATCGAGTGTTCAAACGATGATGTCCAAGTCTTGAGGACGGTCAAAAATGGGGTGTCTACAGTTGCCCCTCTTTGACAGAACTCGAAAGTCATAAGATGACGGGAGTGAATGTCAAAACCTAGAGACGACCCATTTTTGACAAGGCCGAAGACTTGGACAAACATACAAGATAACAATAAGATGCACCCGCAGGCAGGGGCAAAATGCAAAAGACATGCACGATGCAGAACATAACTTATGATTATGCAAAGAGGGCTATAATGAAGCATTCATGCAAAACAAATACAACATTTTAAGCAAGCGAGTAAGAAACAACAGTCTCACTCATTTCAATAGAAAGGATGTAAGAAAATTATACAATTATTACTGCGTCTCACGCGGAGAAGGCTAGAAGCAACTATCGGGAACACCCAAAGTCTCAAGCGAAACACCTCCCAGCGTGTCAAACGCAAAAGAAGAAGGATTGTGCATGCAAGGGCAGTCATCCAAACGCGCGTCAAACGCGAGAGGAGAAAGGTACGTCCAAACGCATGCCAAATGAGAGTGGAGAAGGGTAGCAGTCAAACTGAACCGAAACTTCTCTTGAATGAACCGTACATACAATATCATCTGGTTTCACCAACTTCAAACGAACCATACATACAATATCGTGCCTGCACAAAAGAGAGATTTTGACAAGTACAATAGAACAGGAACATATGATCAACGCTATATCAAGATACAATATCAACACAAGATAAACGCATGCACATATGCTGCCGATGGAAATATGCATAGCAATGCAAGCGAAAAGTGCATAGCAATGCAAGTGAAAAGGTGCATAACAATGCAATGAGTGTGCGTGACAATGCAAGTAACGAGGTGCATATCAATGCAACCGAAGTGAGCACAACAATGCAACTGAAAGAGTGCATAACAATGCAAGCGAAATGTGCGTGACAACGCAAGTGAAGAGTGCATAACTAGGAAAAGCATAACAATGCAAGTAGAGACATGCGCGACAACACATGTAAGGGGATGCATGACAATGCAACTAGGACAAGCATAACAATGCAAGTAGAGAGATGCGCGACAATGTATGTAAGGGGATGCATGACAATGCAACCTAAGTGTACGTGACAACGCGGGTGGAGGAGTGCATGACAATACAACCTAAAAGTACGTGACAACGCAGATGGAGGGCTGCATGTCAATGCAACCTAAGAGTGCGTGACAACGCGGATGGAGGGGTGCATGACAATGCAACCTAAGAGTGCGTGACAATGCAGATAGAAGGGTGCATGACAATGCAACCTAAGAGTGCGTGACAACGTGGATGAAGGGGTGCAAGACAATGCAACCTAAGAGTGCGTGTCAACGTGGATGGAGGGGTGCATGACAATGCAACCTAAGAGTGCGTGACAACGCAGATGGAGAGGTGCATGACAATTGTGATAACCCTGTCCCTTATTATGTTAATTGGTCCTTAATATGAATATGATTATGTGTTTGATATGATTTTGTGCCATTATGTGAAAATATGTAGTTTTGAATTTCTATCTGTTCACCGTAGGGATATCTGTTTAATTATCTACTTTGGAAATTAAATTGAAGGCCTTATCGGCCACAGAACCCGAAATTGATTACGCCATTGTGATTGGCATAATTTTTAGAACCTACGGTGAAATTTAATTAGAAATTGATTCAGATCAAATTAATTAGATTAAATTAACGGATTAAGTGCCCAATTTTTTTGTATTAATAAATTGGAATTAGTGGGACTTATGTAAGGAAAGGCACTACACCCAATTCACTTACTTGAGCTCAAAAATCAGAATTTGTGTCTTAGAAAGAGAGAGAGCTGACCTTGAGAGGGAAAGGAGGCATCTTGGTGTATTTTGGCTTATAATTTGTGAATTGGGAAGGCTAGGTGCAAGACTTGGCCACAATTGTGAGAATCAAGGCTCCTAGGTGAGTAACCAACCATTGACTCATGGATTTTTGTTTGTAAATTGTGCATTCAAGTTTGATTAATGGTCAAGAACACGAGTTAGTTTGATCATAAGGAAATTGGGTTGATTTTGCTGTATTTGAAGTCATGGAATGCATGCATGTGCATAATAACCATGAATTTGCATAATTGATCATGAAAAATATGATCCATGTAAAATTGTGGCTAGAATCCATGCTTGTGACCACCATTTGTACAATTTGAGTTGAAATCGAAGTTATATCTCACATGCATATACCATTCATAAGAGGTATGAGCTTGAATGTATGAAATTGTTATGCTGAAAGTGAATTTGGTGTAGATTGGGACATGCATGTGATTAATTTGTGAAATTGAGCTCCATTGTGTTGTAATTTAGTGTTTGTACCATGTTAGTACATGTATATATGAAGTTTGAGCCAAAATTATGAGTTTGGAACCTTTGGAGGTCGAATTGAGCTCAAGAACAAATTCTGGAAAACCCAGAATTCTTGATGTCTGCTCCCAGCATATTTTGTAGACATGGCGTCCGCTCGAGCGGGGAATTTCACGCTCGAGCGAGGAGCTATGTAGACAGATCTTCAGCTCGAGCGGCCGAGTTCGTGCTCGAGCGTGAAATTGATGTAACCAGTACTTTTGCAGACCTCATGGGTCCGCTCGAGCGGGGAAGTCCACGCTCGAGCGGGGGCCCTGTTTTCTGAAATTTTGAAAAGGGCTTCTGTGTTTCGTTTTCTGTTGTCTTTCACTTTTAAGTACTCTTAGGCATACATTGAGCATTGTAATTCAGTTAAAGAGATAAGAATGAAGCCTAAAGAGGAATATGTGAATTAAAGAATGGATTGAATTGTTTATGACTCATATGTGCTATATGATGTGTAGGGTCAAGCTCCAGGGCAAATCCACAAGCCGATCACTGTGAGTATTATCTTAACAAGATATTTGAAATATGTTGTTGTCCAATTGTTTACTTCTATGTAAGTTTTGTAAATTCATTAATTTGAATGGTGGACAATGATTGACATAAATGATTGGGCCGAAGGCCGATTGACATTGATGATTGGGCCGAAGGCCGATTGACATGAATGATTGGGCCAAAGGCCGATTGACATAAATGATTGGGCTGAAGGCCGATTGACATTGATGATTGGGCCAAAGGCCGATTGACATAAATGATTGGGTCGAAGGCCGATTGACATTGATGATTGGGCCGAAGGCCGATTAACATGAATGATTGGGCCGAAGGCCAATTGACATAAATGATTGGGCCGAAGGCCGATTGATACAAGTGATTGGCCAAAGGCTGTCTGCTGTAACTGTTTCAAAGATTGCTTATGTATCTTCCTTATTCGATATTATTTACTGGGCTTTCACTCACGCTCATTCATGCACATATAGGTGAGCCAAGGGACGTCCAGAACTAGCCTCGTTGAAATTGTGAGAAACAGTCAGAGTTTTGAGGAGTCAGCCCAAACGTGCGTGAGACTGTCTTCGCCTTGAACCGTGTCTTTGCCTTTGTCCTTTGTTGATAGTTTTGTTATGTTGGCGAAAGCATTGGACTACTTTTGTATATAAGTCTTGGATTCAACTGACTTAAACTTGTATGATCCTGTATGTACAGTGTTCTGTGTTAGTACATATTTTGATGTGAGTTATTAACATACAAATGTTTGGAATGTTATGGTGTACATATAAGCACAGCTCTATGGACAAAGTTTTAAATTTGCTTTCGTTTGGCCCCTTTACTCTGATGAGTTTTGTTTTATTTGGTTTGAGGCCGTAGATAATCTCGTGATTACTAGCCGATTATGGCCTTAACCTATAGGGGGCGGGTTCGGGTCGTGACAACAATGCAACCTAAGAGAACGTGACAACGTGGATGGAGGGGTGCATGACAATGCAACCTAAGAGTGCGTGACAACGCGGATGGAGGGGTGCATGACAATGCAACCTAAGAGTGCGTGACAACGCGGATGAAGGGGTGCAAGACAATGCAACCTAAGAGTACGTGACAACGTGGATGGAGGGGTATATGACAATGCAACCTAAGAGTGCGTGACAACGCGGATGGAGGGGTGCATGACAATGCAACCTAAGAGTGCGTGACAACGCGAGTAAGGTGTGCATGACAATGCAACAACATAGAGATGCACATATTCAATGTAAGCATGGTAAAGGCATGTTATCCACAATGTTGAGATGCGACTTCAAAACGAGATGAGGCATGCTCAATGTAAGAGTGAAAAGGTGTATAACAAATACGCATCTTACAAACATGACAAAACACTTGTAATGCAAAATATTGAAAAGCAATTCTCGAATCTTGCAATATACAAAAGGATACGAAAAAGGACACACCTCATGCGTATTGAGTGCCGCACATGGAAGACACGGTTCGAGGTCATGACGGAGGCCGCTTAAGCTTCAAAAGTGTATTTTCTTGCACTTTCTTGAGAGATGAGGGTACCAATCAACAAAACTACCCCAAACAAGGGCATTGGAGGTGCATCGGCCACAAGGGGAAGCCATCGGCCATCCATCGACCATCAAACAACCTTATTGGCCAACAATTTAGCCGATCGGCTAACAATTTGGCCGATCGGCCAAAAGTGGCAGATTCGGGACAGTTTTGTCCATCGCATCTTACAAACATGACAAAACACTTGTAATGCAAAATATTCAAAAGCAATTCTCGAATCTTGCAATATACAAAAGGATACGAAAAAGGATACACCTCATGCGTATTGAGTGCCGCACACGGAAGACATGGTTCGAGGTCATGACGGAGGCCGCTTAAGCTTTAAAAGTGTATTTTCTTGCACTTTCTTGAGAGATGAGGGTACCAATCAACAGAACTACCCCAAACAAGGGCATTGGAGGTGCATCGGCCACAAGGGGAAGCCATCGGCCATCCATCGACCATCAAACAACCTTATTGGCCAACAATTTAGCCGATCGGCTAACAATTTGGCCGATCGGCCAAAAGTGGCAGATTCGGGACAGTTTTGTCCATTCACCTCGGGTCTTTAAGTATAGGGTTTCAAACCCTATACTTTCACTTCTCCTTTGCTGAAATCCATTCTCCTCTCTCTCTCTAGATTGTTTTCCTCCCTTTAATCCGAGCTTTACACACTTTTCCAAGCATCCCACAACTTTCGATTCATGAAACCCTCGTTGTTTTACACACTTTGAACCGATTGAAAGTGTCTTCGGTGCTCTTTTCTTGATTTCCACCACTTGGGGTTTGTTTCTCCCGAGTTATCCTTGGTTTTCATGCCCTTTTCCGAGCCTCGACATTTTCTTCCATTTTTCACCCCTTGGGGTTGACTTTCGGTTGACTTTTGGCATTCTCGCCTATTTTCCATACCTTCAACCATTTTCTCCCTCTTCTCGAGATGGCGGATGATATTCTAGAGGGTGGGGCTTCTCTAGGGATGGAGATAGATCCTGAGTTCGAGCTTTTGCCACTCAGTGTTTGACCTTTCGACCCAGCGATGTACGAGCCTGAGGTACATGTGTTGCTTTCCGACAATATTCGCCAGTTCAGGAGCTTCGCGCGAGGTGAGCCAGGGGAGCTCTTGCTACGCGAGCCGGAGCTACACTTGTCCTATGGCGCCACTGAGGTATATTTCCCTATACTTTTTGCAATATAGGTCATATACTTCGGATAGCCAATACTGCTCTTTATCTGATAAACCCAGATATACCTGTACACTGCATGCTTAGTTCACCCTGAGTAGATTCATACATGATATCTATGTCAACTCGAACATATGAACACACACTTCATCTTTATCAATTCTGAACACATTCAAACACCGTATTTCTGACACTGCTTCACATCTGTTTGTCTTGAACACAGGGAGATTCTCATGCCTTCCGGGGGTATGGGAACACCATTGCCCGGGGTTAGCATATGGAGTTACCTAACGAGGTTTGCCATATCGTCGACGAGGCCGGTTTCGGCATTTTCTGCATGGGACTCTCGCGCCTCACTGCGAGTAGGCCCCTTTTTAGTGCGCTAGTGGAGAGGTGGTGGGACACCACCGATTCCTTCCACCTTTCTGTTGCAGGGGAGATGACGATGACTCCCTTTTACTTCTCCATGCTCACTGGCATTGGAGGAGGGGGTGATCTGATCCCCTTTGACACCGACATGGGTAGGTGGGATGCTGTCCAGATCTTCTTACTTGGCGCTTGTCCACCTTTCTTTTAGCCAGGGTTCGTGAGGTATTCATGGTTCGAGGACCAGTTCAGAGCACAGACACCGACGACCCGCGAGGAGGTCGAGCAGTACGCTCGAGGGTTCCTTATGTTCATGCTGGCCACTACTCTCTTCGTCGACTGGGCGAACACTGTTGGCCTCTATCTGTTGAGCGCGCTGGTGGACGTGACTTAGATCCGGCGCTATGAATGGGGTGGCGCAGGATTAGCCACACTGTACGGGTACATGAGCTCCTCATCTCGTCAAAGCGGGCATCTACTAGGAGGCTACTGGCGAGCCTGGGAGGTAACTTTTTCCCTTCTGTTTTTACAGCTCTGCTTTACACTACCTGTACCCCATATACACCGTATGACACGCAATTTGCTTTACACTGGCTGTACACACTGCACACACACGATCTGCTTTACACTGGCTGTACATTGCACACAATTCTCTGATTTTTGCTTTATCTGCATATCGCTTTACTGATAAACATACTCATTATTACCTTGTTACATTCTGTAGTTGTGGGTGTATGCCTACTTTTTGAGGCTTGCTCTGGAGCCAGAGGTGGAGATACCCCTCGTTGTTCCATATTCTCACAGATATGACGTGAGGTGCGAGCGGAGGCCACGAGAGTCTTTCTTGTTCTTCCGCAGATATTTTGATACCATAGCCGCAACAGAGGTATTTCAAACCTTACAGTTCATCTGTATTCTTACTTTATATTGCACTTTCAACAGCAGATAACAAACTGTACATTTTGTCATTTGCAGATCACTTGGTGGCCCTGGACAGTGCTGCCTGACGCAGTGAGAGACCAGTACATTGGTGCTCGGGAGACTGCCGGATTCCGAGTTTTGCTGGAGGGTCCAGTTTGCCGGGCGTGGTACTTGGGAGAGCGCTTCTTGCGACAGACCCTCGGCTTGCCAGAGCAGATAGTCCCGAGGCCACCTCCCACCCATATGAGGCATACAGAGAGGTACACTCCGCAGGAGATGATCGATTTCATGATAGGTTGGGACGCCGACTTTTTCAGAGATGATGGTGACTACACCGACTTCATCCAGACTTATCTCATGCGACCTCTGGCCAGTGCTCACCGAGGTGAGAGAGAGAGGTTTACAGCTCCAGTAGGAGGAGCGAAAGCATCGAGGGCGACTCAGGCCCGTGACAAGAGTGGTTCTTGGAGGGGATAGAGAGCAGAGTGGCCAGACTTGCCCACCATTATGACATACCGAGGACAGGGTGAGGAGACTTATCAGATACCCGTCGTTCCTCCTCCGGCTGATCATGAGCTCGTCGGAGTTCGGGGCTCGACCCCAGTACATGCAATTCTTTTCATTTTGTACATTTATTTCATTTCAGTTGATATCCCGCAGATTACTAATTGCCTCAACACTTTTGCAGGCTTCTATCGAGTACACTGGGCAGGCCCTGGAGCTGACGACTTTGGTGATGGGGTTGCTGCAGAGGAGCATGGACCTGCTGAGTATCTACAGTATCCCTGTCACGACCCAAACTCGCCCTTATGGGTTAAGGCCATAAGAGGCCAGTAATTGCGAGATTACCTACGACCTCAAATCAATTAAAACAAAACTCATCAGAGTAAAGGGGCCAAACGGAAGCAAATTAAAACTTTGTCCGTAGAGCAGTGCTTGGCTGGGTATAGAAACGTTTGATATGACCCGGCTGATTACACACCCAGTAAGTAAGTGGTTCCCAAGTACGTGACTGGTTCAAGCTCTGAACTGATGGGGATCCCAATGACTGCTTCCCCAATGAGTACTCGATTGTTCCAGATCCTGCTTGGCTAGATGATCCTGGTGGTGCAACCACTAGCTGAACTATCAACCCTTCCCTCTTCCTCCTTGGACAAGCCGGAGACTTATGGCCCAACTGACCACATTTGAAACAAGTGACATCCCTCTGCTTACCATTTCCTTTCGGGGCTCGACCCCAGTACATGCAATTCTTTTCATTTTGTACATTTATTTCATTTCAGTTGATATCCTGCAGATTACTAATTGCCTCAACACTTTTGCAGGCTTCTATCGAGTACACTGGGCAGGCCCTGGAGCTGACGGCTTCGGTGATGGGGTTGCTGCAGAGGAGCATGGACCTGCTGAGTATCTACAGTATCCCTGTCATGACCCAAACTCGCCCCTATGGGTTAAGGCCATAAGAGGCCAGTAATTGCGAGATTACCTACGACCTCAAATCAATTAAAACAAAACTCATCAGAGTAACGGGGCCAAACGGAAGCAAATTAAAACTTTGTCCGTAGAGCAGTGCTTGGCTGGGTATAGAAATGTTTGATATGACCCGGCTGATTACACACCCAGTAAGTAAGTGGTTCCCAAGTACGTGACTGGTTCAAGCTCTGAACTGATGGGGATCCCAATGACTGCTTCCCTAATGAGTACTCGATTGTTCCAGATCCTGCTTGGCTAGATGATCCTGGTGGTGCAACCACTAGCTGAACTATCAACCCTTCCCTCTTCCTCCTTGGACAAGCTGGAGACTTATGGCCCAACTGACCACATTTGAAACAAGTGACATCCCTCTGCTTACCATTTCCCGAACCTAGACTCGGCACTGGAAAGGTAGAGTTAGACTAGGCTCTCTGAAACTGTTGTGGGTTAAAACTCCTTTGCCACTTAAAAGGCCTACCAATGCCCCGAGTTACAGGAGTCGCCGAAATGGCCTCCTCCCTATTTTGTCCCATGGTTAGCACCGATGTCTCTACATGAGCTACCGCCTTCAACAGCACACTATAACTCCTATGCCAAGACCCAGCAATCCTTTCTCGGATATCATCACACAACCTATTCTTAAACTCTGAACAACGAAGTTCCTCAGTCTCCACTAACTCTGGAGCAAATCTCGACAGGTTAGCAAACCATGCTTCAAACTGTGCCAAAGGTGTAGTACCTTGGCATAACTCCACAAACTGTTTCCGCAACTCTTCCCGCGTGGAAGGAGGGAAATCATCACTTCCACATCTAGGCATCCTAGTGAAGGTAACAAAGATATTAGCATACTTACATATGCGCTGAGGCTATATCACTCGCGTCCTAATACAATGGACAACTGTAATTCATTCCACATAATCACGTAATCACATAAACACATATGAATTTCGTTTCCGGCTAATGACCGTTCTGTGGCGTTGCTAGAGTTCCAGTTAGAAACGACAGTGATCAAGTGCCTTTCCAACAGGACTCCCAGAAACCCATGGACCTGATCAACATCTTAGAAACTAAATTCCATACCCATATAGTCACATAAGCATGTTATCATATAAACACATAACATCATACATAAGTCTCTAACAAGCGAGACAAACCCATTGTGGTACTAACCACTTCCTACGTACCCAAAGTATTAAAACCTGGTACGCTCTGATACCAAGTTGTAATGCCCTCAAAATAATACATAATCATCCATTCATAAATTCCATAAGACATAATAGAAATGTGACATATTACATTTATCAAAATATTCTTTACAAAGGTATTAAACAACTAAATGCCCTGCGAGCTTACAACTTTCCAAGTAATAACTTGGTTATAACAAAAGAGAGTCCTAACTCTATACACAGAAAGCCTTTGGCTTGAATATACATTTAAACATCAAAACAAGATAACAAAATGGAGTCTTCAACTCCTAAACCACCCACACTAAGACCTTGGAGGCGGCATGTCTCCTGTACCTGAAAATGTTGTCCCAAAAGGGTGAGCCAAAGCCCAGTAGAGATATGCTAAATAGTATATGAGAATTAACTAAAACATTAGCATCCGATAAATGTTTAATACATGTAAACCAACTTACACCATTTCCATCACTAACCAACATTAACATCCATATTTCAATCCACTTCCATTTATTTATTCAAATCAATGCATTGACATCGTTCATTTTTATCCAAACAATTCAAAATGAGACTACAACTCATATTATTAGCACTTCAATCATCAACATCCTTCAAATATATATAAGATTTCAGGACTTTCATCCTGGACACTCCGGCCAACTTAATAATCAATGGAGTCCATCCCCTATCTCCTCTCAAACAATGATACATATACAATGTATTAGAGCACAAAATCACATATGGAATACATCTCCTATCTCCTTCCAAACAATGATACATATACAATGTATTAAAGCACAAAATCACATATGGAGTACATCCCCTATCTCCTCCCAAACAATGATACATATACAATGTATTAAAGCACAAAATCATATATGGAGTACATCCCCTATCTCCTCCCAAACAATGATACATATACAATGTATTAAAGCACATTGTCATATACAATGACCAAATATAACACATATTCAATGTTCATATCCAACCATCATATTCAATGACATGTTCCAATTGATTAGTTTCAATTCACCTAATCATCATGCAGTTTCTACAACAATCATGGCTATCCTCCACCGATAGCCCAAAACAGATATATCTAGATAGATAAATAAATTTCTCAATAGATAATTTATCACATTATCCATAAGTGAGTGATTCATTAGCCCAACTACACCATCTAATCACAATTTCCTCCAATTTCATATTCTCAAATCAATTTCATATTTATACTAAATAATTTATTTAATTCCAATTAGGGCAAACCTTCCCCTTTTCAAACATCAAATCCTAAAACACAATTTCATCAATTATACACAAATGAACCCAACCTCAAGACCTCACATACACCATGGAACCTAAAAACATGAAAACCCCTCTTCTACCATTTGAAACTCAAACCCTAACTTCACCCAAACTTCTCAAATCCCACCATTTATACAAAATAACCAATATTTATGTCAAAGCTCATATTAAAGAGTAGATTAACCCTACCTCAAATGGAGAGACTCAAAGGAGATGAAGAGAGAAACTTAAGATGCTCCAAATCCACTCTTTTTTGGATCAAAGGATAGCCCAGGCCAAGCTCTACCTTTTTTACAATGGGACTAGGGTAGAGAGACCCAAGAACAAGGTGTATTTGTAGAGAGAGAGAGAGAGTTTAGAGAGACAGATAGTTGGATTTAGGGTTTGGAGATAAAAATAGATCAAAAAATAAGGAAGAAAACTGCTGTTGCGATCTGATATATGCGAGGTTCGCTCGAGCGAAGGAGTCGTCGCTCGAGTGACCAGACACAACAATGGACCTCGCTCGAGCACAAGAAGCCTCGCTTGAGCGTGCAATTCAAAGCCGCAGGTCTGCAACGTGGAAACATGCTTGAGGGCAAGAGTTCTCGCTCGAGCGAAGGAACATAAAACATAGGACTTGCTCGCTCGAGCGCAAGAAGCGTTGCTCGAGCGAAGAGACGACACCCAAGGCTCGCTCGAGCGACAAAAGCCTCGATTGAGCAAAGAAGCAAAATCCTGTGCAACAACCACTTGTACTAACTCATAACCAACCTGCTCCAAACTAACCCGACACGTCCTAAAGCTCAAATACAAAGGATTAAAGGACGAAAATGAGATATAGACAACAACACACAACCACGAAACCTGTGGATGCGCCCCGAGGGCCCCATGCTACTCCACAGTTTGGACTCATTTGTGTCACAGTTCTTAATCTAATCTCGCAAAGTGTAATACGAGATTGATAAATCACCAAAGAGTCCAAATCTGGCAAATCGTTTTGAAAAACTGATTTTTAGAAAGAAGTGCCAAACATGGACTGCTTTGCCAGATACAGAGTCGCCACCTAAATATTTTATTTTGGGGGAATTTAGGAAACCCTGACTCGTGCCTAAGGCCACGTGTCCATCACCACCAAAGTTTCCTCCGCTCGGGAACTTGGGTACGAGAGGGGAAGGTCATGCAATGAGCACCCCCGCTCGCCCGATCAAAGATCGGCCAATTGGGGAAGGTCATCTATGAACACCCCCGCTCGCCCGATCCGAAGATCGGCCTGTACTAAGCATGATATCGTGTTTTGAAAACATATGTGTTCTTATTCCAATTAATTAGCTAGAATTACTATGTGATGTGTGCAACATACAAGTATAGACTAGATCGCCTAATTTGGGACAAAGCATCGCATATCCGTTTGTTTGGAAATGGTTTAGAGTTTGCTACTCGTAAGTATGCTAAAACATGGATTTCAACGAATCATTCCAATTTAAGTAATCCAACCTTCACCCACAGGCATTCAGGCAGTTATATCACATAAGCAATTAGCCTCATGGCAAGCATGCTATCATGGTAGTCACTCACACACATGTAAGGATGCTAAAGCATAAACACTCACCGAGTACTCCAAGCTAAAACAGAAGCTAGTTAGTAATCAATGCATGATCCTAGTTCATGTTAAGATGGCTAATGTAACACATGCCAAATGCAACTAAGATAGGCTCGGCTATTCTAAGATGACATATGAGATGCTACAGATAACATGTATTCAACTCGGAATTGAAATACGATGCAGTTAGTATGATGCACCGAGCCCGATGTGTGCAATACGAATGAATGTATGCAAACATGCTAACATAAGGTGTGTTAATTGAACATGACCTAAAACTAACCATCAAAAGCAGATAAGTAAAAGGGAGAAAGACGTGGGGTTGGAAGACATTCACACACACATGCACACTTATTACATATTCGCCCTCTCGACGGAGGGTCCGAAAGAATAATACAAACCGAATAATAAATCAACTATCCTAGCTAATTAATTATTACAAACTCTTAATTAATTAACAAATTAACTACAAAACAATCTAAGTATGAAACTAAAGAGGCCACCGCAGCTCCGCCTTAGGATGGTTGAATGATGCATGCTCGGTCACCTCGCTCGAAAACCCGTTGCCATGCCACATGTTGCCTCTGTTTGCACTGCTTTGTATCTCTGAAAATTGTGAAAATCCTTGGAAAGCTCCTGAACTACTCATTGAGCACTGTGGGAGGTCACCAGCCAAGAGATGAAGTCACTGGCCATAGGAAAATGATCATCGACCAAAAGTGGAGCTTTCGGCCAGGTTAATTTAGCCGGTCAGCACTGAAGATGGTCGGTCGGCCATCCATTCCTGCAGAATACTGTTTTTGCTGCAGCAGAGGACAGACAGTGCATGGCAAGGTGTTTACAAGACAATGTGCACACGACCACCCTCTCTATCATACTATGAACTTAGAGGAGTATGGCTCTTGACCCTCGGACCACCAATCACGCATTTCAATGCATGATGGCCAAAGGTGCCAAGTGTGCAAATCAATGTGGAGTGAAGGCATCACGGGGTTTCCTACCGTGTTTCAGGGGCCGGCTTTAAATGAGCGTCGGCGACCGAGGATTGAGGTACGTTTCGTCACTTCAAGTACGAACGTTCCTCATTCCTCGTGTTTGGTTTCACACTCCAAACCGAACACAATGCGATGTATGTATGCCAAATACAATGCAATGTGGAAAAGCAATGTTATGCAACCTAAGCATGCCAAATGCAATAGGACTCAAGTATGTACACAAGACTAAGGTAGCAAGCATGCCAAATGCATTGCAACCTAAGCATGCAATTTAAGCTAATACAACATGGGCACACCAAGTATACTACAATGCTATGTAATGCAATTAGCTAAATATCATGTGATATACCAAACATGCAAACATGATGCGATACAAGCATGCAAATATCATGAAAGCAAACATGCTCAAATGGACTTAAACCAAAAGGGACCAACATGCGAAACAAACATGTACACATATTGATCTAAACGCTATGCAACAATGCACAACCCTCAAACATGAGCAAAATGGGACAAACATGAGAACATGACAATGCAATGAACTCTGAAATCATGTGAAGAATGACGACAAATCATATACACAAGTGAAGCATAGCATGCCAATGGGTTCAATACTCAAAGCTAGTCAAGGAGCTCATACCATGGCCATGTCAACAAAGCCCCCAAGGGCCAAAGTGACCCAAGATAGTCCTAGGGCAGACCAAAACAAGACTAGAACACGCATGGGATGAGGCCAAAACATGCTATAAAGGCGAGCACAAAACAAGACGCACACAAGGCCCAAAAGGGCAGATGCACTACACCTACTACAACCAATCATGGCATAAATTAGGCCAATAAAATCAGAGTTATTATACGTCAAAATAAGCCCCAAAACCAAATGAGAAGGCCTCCCAAAGACCTAATCATGGAGGCACATACAATGGTCCAAACATGGAGCATAAGACAATAACTCTTCAAAGCGTTGAAAGGATGGCAAATGCAAGCATACAAGCATGAAACATGGACTGAAACATCATGACAAGTGATTCCAAATCACTGAAATGGCCCAAGTAAAGCATGCTAACGACTCACACACCCAAAGCTAATAAGCTAGAATGCATGGTGGCTATACAAAGCATGGCAAACATGACCAAGACAACACTAAACAGAGCTCAAGCATGATAAAACAAGGCTAAAAACTTCTCAAAGTTAAGTCAAAACATGCAAGCATGATGGTTTAAATGCAAGATGCATGTCATGCAAACATGCAAGATTACTCTACAAGTATGTGAAGCATGCAAGATGCCAACAAGCCAACATGGGATAGAGTTAAGGCAGGTCCTAAAAGCCACTAAAAAGTGTTGAAATAGAACCAAGACATGCTAAGCAAACATGCTAATGTTATGAGCCATTTATGCTAGCAAGTGAGACACAAAGGGAAGGGGGTGTCCCTCCCCTATTCAAGACCTCAAAACCACTTCTCCACCACTGAAAATCCACTGGATTTCAATGGTGAGAAGGTCAAAACAAAAAGGGTTCCAAAGCCAAAAGGAAGAGGCACAAAATGAGGCCAAACAAGGCCTAAGGGGGGGTAGACAACCCCTAACACAAAAGTGACCTTAATGAAACAACTCAAGCATGAAAATATAGAACTTTTTTATGTAGGACACTAAACTTAAAATAGCATGCAAGCATTGCTAAAAGCTTAAGAAAAAATGGGGAGCAAAAAGAGTAGTTTCTTACCCTTGAAGAACACTTCAAGAACACCAACTCCAACACCTCTTTCTGATAAAAATACAACTCAAAAACTCTGAAATCAAACCCTTAGCACCTCAGTAACTAAAGGATAGTGTAACACTAGATGTCTTAGTGCAAAATATGAACAAAAACACCCTTTAGAACACTATTACACACAAATATAGAGAGAGAGAGTGATGTATGTTCTCTCTTAGATTGTTCAACCTTTGGAAAGGGAGGAGAGGCCCTCCTCTTATAGAAAATCCAATTCCAGCTTCCAAGGGAAGCTAAGTGTAAGGACAGCTGGCACAACTGGCATGCACAATGCCTGAAAAAGGAAAAGAAAATGCCTCGGCCAGAAAAAGTGGCCGATAGACCAAAACAATGGCCGGCTGACAACTAAAGTGCCGATCGACCAATATATTTGGCCGGTGGCAAGAAAACAAGGTCGGTGGCTTCAGGCCATGGTCGGTGGGTTGAGGGGATAGCTAACAGGTCACCCTCTTCCCTCAGAAGCAAAAACACAAGTGTTTGGTCCACAACCAAGCACAAAACAAACTAGTTGAGAGATCTTGAGGCAAAGCACGCAACCGAGACTTCTGAGAACTCAAAACGAACACAAGCATGGATGATCATCGAGTGTTCAAACGATGACGTCCAAGTCTTAAGGTCGGTCAAAAATGCGGTGTCCACAGTTGCTGCTCTTTGACAGAACTCGAAAGTCATAACAATGACGGGAGTGAATGTCAAAGCCCATAGACGACCCATTTTTGACAAGGCCAAAGACTTAGACAAAGCATATAGAATGCAGATAAAGATATGTGCCTGAAGACAGGGGCAAGATGCAGGAACAATGCACAAAGCCTAGCATAACTTATGATCATGCAAATAAAGCTGTAACGAAGCGTAACATGCAACAGTTTTAAGCAGGCATATACAAGTCTAACTACATTACATGCAAAAAGGATGTAAGAGAATTATACAATTCTCGCTACGTCTCACGTGAAGAATACAATACTGTGCGGTTCGTCTGGTCTCACCAGCTTCAAATGAACCGTACATACAATATCGTGCCTGAAAAAGAAAGAAAACTTAACAAGTACAATATTGTTAGAACCATGCATAGTAATGCAAGTGAAAAGTGCGTGACAACGCAAGTGAGGGGGGTGCAAGACAATGCAACCTAAGTGTGACGCATAACAATGCAGAGTGGATGCGAGGAGGGCATGCATGACAACGCAAGCCGAGTAGGATTCATAACAATGCAAGGAGGTGGCATGCGCGACAACGCAAGCCGATGATGGTGCATAACAATACAAGGAGGTGGCATATGCGACAACGCAAGCCGGGTAGGATGCATAACAATGCAAGTTTTCAAACATAAACACATGCAAGTAAAGCATACGCGGCAACGTATAGCAATATGTGAAGCAAGAAAGGGATAAACACATGTAAGTAAAGCATACGCGGCGACGTATACAATGTGTGTAAAAAGCATGAACACACGTAAGTAAAGCATGCGCGACAACGCATACAATGTGTAAAGCAAGAAAGACATAAACACATGTAAGTAAAGCACACGTGACAACGCGATCAATGTGTGTAGCAAGGAATGAAATGTACAAATGTAAGTAAAGTACACGCGACAACGTGTACAATGTGTAACAATGTGGAAATAAGCATAAACACATGTAAGTAAAGCACACGCGACAACGCGGGCAATGTGTGTAACAATGCGAGAAATAAGCATAAACACATGTAAGTAAAGCACACGCAACAACGTGAGCAATGTGTGTAACAATGCGAGAAGGTGAATAAACACATGTAAGTAAAGCATACGCGACAATGCATACAATGTGTGTAATAATGCAGGAAGGTGCATAAACACATGTAAGTAAAGCATACGCGACAACGCATACAATGTGTGTAACAATGCGGGAAGGTGCATAAACACATGTAAGTAAAGCATACGCGACAACGCATACAATGTGTATAGCAAGGAATGAAATGTACATATGTAAGTAAAGCACACACGACAACATGTACAATGTGTAACATAAGAGGAACTTGAAACTATAAGGTAAGATGAAGCATGTTAAATGCAAGAATGAAACAAAGTATAACCATTATGCGCTTATTATAAACACGACAATACATTGTAATGCAACACATTTAAAGCGATTTGCGGAACTTGCAAGATACAAAAGGATACGAAAAAGGATACACCTTGCGTGTATTCGAGCATCACACACAGAAGGCACGGTCCGAGGTAAAAAATGGAGGTCGATTAAGCTTCAAAAAATGCATTTTCTTGCACTGTCTTGAGAAATGAAGGTCCCAAACATCATAATCGACCCAAACAAGGGTGTGAAAGGTTCACCGACCACAAGAGGAGGCCACCGGCCATCCATCGGCCATCAAATAAGACAATCGGCCAAATATTTAGTCGATCGGCCAACAATTTGGCCGACCGGCCAAAAATGGCTGTGTGAGGGCAGTTTTGACATTTTGCCTTTGGTCTTTAAATATAGGGCCTTAAACCCTATATTTTCACTTCCTCTTAGTTCGAAAATCCCTTATCTCTCTCTCTAGGTGATTTCCCAACCTTTGATCCTCGTTTTTCCTTGGTTTTCGGGCCTTTTTCGTCGTTTGATTTGCGAAACCCTCCCTTTTCCTTGGTTTTCGGGCCTTTTTCGTCGTTTGATTTGCGAAACCCTCCCCGTTTCGCACACTTTGAACCGAACAAAACTCGGTTTCAGTGACTTTTCCTTGGTTTCCACCACTTGGGGCTTGTTTTCCCCAATTTTCCTCGGTCTTCGTGCCTTTTCCCACACTCTCACCTTTTCTCCAATTTTTCACCCTCTCGGGGTTGACTTTTCAATTGACTTTTCGCATTTTTGCCCATTTTATACATTTTCGGCCATTTTCGCACTCTTTCTGAGATGGCGGACGACATTCCATAGGGTGGGACTGCTCCGGAGATGGACGTAGACCCCGAGGTCGAGCTCCTACCTCTCCACATTCGACCGTTCGATCCGGCGACCTACAGGCCAGCGATACACGTGCTTCCTCCTGACAGCCTTCGTCATTTCAGGAGCTATGTGCGAGGCGCGCCACTGGAGCTTCTACTGCGTGAGCCAGAGTCACATCTGTCCTACGGCGCTTCTGAGGTACACCCTTCTCTGTTCTATTTTCTGCAATATAGAACACATAACTACAGTAGACGATTCTATTCTTTAACTGCTTAATTCAGACACACTGATACATCACATGCTGTAGTTCATTGTGAGCACACCCATACCCAATATCTGTTTAAATCTGAACTCATGTACACATACTGCATTCTCATCAATTTTAAGCGTATTCAACACTGTATTTCTAACATTGCTTCGCAACTGTTTGTTTTGAACACAGGGAGATTCCCATGCCTTCCGGGGGTATGGAAACACCGCCGCCGGAGGTTGGTATATGGAGCTGCCCGATGCGGTCCGTCGTATTGTCGACCGGACCAGCTTTGGGACCTTCTGCATGGGACTCTCGCGCCTCACTGCGAGTAGGCCCTTTCTTGCTGCTTTGGTGGAGAGGTGGTGGGACACCACCGACTCCTTCCACCTTTCGGCCACCAGGGAGATGACGATGATTCCCTTTGACTTTTCCATGCTTACAAGCATTGGAGTAGGGGGTGATCCGATCCCTTTTGATACAGATATGGACGAGTGGGACGCTGCTCAGCTATATTTGCTCGGCACTCAGCCTCCTCTTGCCCGGGCAGGATTCATGAGGTACTCGTGGTTCGAGGATCACTTTTGGATCCAAGCGCTGTAGACGTCCCCGAACGCCCCGGGAGGGTGAGTCCCGTTCTGTTCATTTGTGGGGTCATTATAGCTCGGACTCGATTTGTGTCACGGTTCTTAATCTTGAACCAAAGAGTCCAAATCTGACAAATCGTTTTGAGAAACAGATTTTTGGAAAGGAGTGCCAAACATGGACTGCTTTGCCAGATACAGAGTCGTCACCTAAATATTTTAAAATGGGGAATTTAGGAAACCCTGACTCGGTGCCGAAGGCCACATGTCCGTCATCACCGGAGTTGTCTCGGCTCGGGAGCTAGGGTACGATTGGGGAAGGTCAGCTATGAGCACCCCCTCTCGCCCGATCCGAAGATCGGCCTCTACTAACCATGATATCCATTTTTGAAAACGTTATGTGTTCTTATTCCGGTTATTAGCCTAGAATTACTATGTTATGCGCACAGCAAACAAGTATAGACTAGATTGCCTAATTTGGAAACAAGCATTGCATATCCGTTTGTTTTGAAAAGCGCTTTGGAATTTGCTACTCGCAAGTAGGCTAAAACACGGATTTCAACGAGTTTTTCCAACTCAAACAATCCAACCTTCACCCACAGGCATTCAAACAGTTTAACACATAAGCATTTAGCCGCATGGCAAGCATACTGTCATGGCAACACTCACACGCATGCGGGATGCTAAAGCATAAATACTTACATCGTACTCCGTGTCAAAACAGTAAACTAGTTAGCAAACATGCATGTCCTAGTTCATGTTAAAAATGGCTAATGCATCACATGCAAAAATGCAATCTAGGCAGGCTCGGCTAACCCTAAACATGGCATATGAAATGCGATCAATTTCTACGAATGACATGTGGAAATGCAACAATTGATGCACGTATTCAATTTGGAATTGAAATACAAATGCAGTTAGCATGATGTACTGAGCCCGGTGCATGCAGGACAAATGAACGAATACACGCATGCATTGCAAGGTATGCTAATCTAAACATGCCCTAATCTACCATCATAAGCAGGTAAATAAAAGGGAAGAAAGAAGTGGGGATTGGAAGACATACACACCACTCACACACACTTATTACAGATTTGCCCTCGCTCGGAGGGACTGAAAGAATAATACAGTCCGAATAACAAATCAACTATCCTAGCTAATTAATTATTATAGACCTTTAATTAATTAACAAATAAAATGCAGACAGAGGTGGCCGCAGCCGTGCCTCGGAATGCGCAAATGATGCATGCTCGGTCCATTTTTCCCGGAAACCCATACCATGCCACTGCTGCCTCTGTTAATCTGCCCTGCTTCTCTGAAAATTGCCAAAGTCTCAGGGTATCTTCAATGAGAACTGCATAACACCACCGGCTAAGTGAAATGACCACCGGCCATGGAAATTTCCATCGGCTGCTTTCAAGTCCATCGGCCTCATATCCTTTTGCCGGTCGGCATTCTTCAGTGCCGGTCAGCAGAAATTTCCTGCAGAAGCTGGTTTTTGACAGCAACAAGGACAGACAGTGCATGGCATAGAGTTTCAAGCACATGTATGCGCGGGCACACTCCCTATCATGCAAGGGACTCAAGGGAGCATGACCCTCGACCCTCGGGCCATCAATTATGCATGATGGCCTAAGAGGCCAAGTTTTGCAACTTTGATATCAAATGAAATGCAAGCACAAAACACATCAAAGGGCCCTAACCCCTATCATGATCGATCAAGAGGCAAGGGATGCGTGCTCAATGAAATGCAACCTAGGCATGGAGGCTACATGAACATGCAAATGAGCAATGTATACTAGGCGCGCAACCTAAACATGTAAGCAAACATGGCATGCAACAACATGCGATGATGGACTAAACTAACATGGATAGCTTGCAAGCATGCCAAAATCAGTGGCCATTAGATGAAAATGAGACTCTCTGAAACGTGTGCACGCATGCACGTAAACCGAGGACCAAACCTAAGGCATAGTATGAAACTCTAACAAGGCATGCGAGGCATGAAAAATGGCATACAAGCATGTAATTTCAGCACTGAAATGTGGTATAAAACAGCCCGAATCACGGCAAAATAGCACCCGATGCATGAAATGAAACCGAAATGCAAAACTAGGCCCATGCATTGGGCTATAGCTATATAAAACATGCATTATTCGATTGACATGTTGAAGACAGATTCTAGGCAGCCCAAAAAAGTATTTTTTCAGTTTTTAAACAAGGCCAAACAGCAAACACACAGGGCAAAACTAGCATGCAAAAATGGCCCTAAATGTGAGATAAAGAAGCAACTCACAGCTGCTGACCCAAAAAGATTAGGGCCTTCAAAGACCCTGTTTCTGGCCTATTTGCACTACACCCTATAGCACCACACCACCACTCCATTCCAGCAGCTTGGAGGGCCTTTTTAGAGGCTAGGAGGCAGCTTTTCTTGGTCCAAGAGGTAGCAAAGGATTGGTCTTCAAGGGTGAGTTGATTTCTCCCTCTTTCTAGCTCATTTTTGCAAGTTTTCTTAGCCCCTTTTGCTTGCTGTTTTGAGCTCCGACCATAACTGAAATATCATTTTTTTGAGCTCATTTTTCTGTTCATTAAGGGTCTTACCCTGTTTGGGACCGCCATCTTGCACTTGCTTCATTACCCCTTTGTATGCCATAATCTTGCATAGTATTTTTGGCCTATGTGTGATCTATTTTGGAGCATGATGTAAACTGTAAATAGGCTTATTTTGAGCCCTTCTTCAACATTGAAGAAGGGCTCATCACTGTTTGGGACCTCCATGTGCCACTTGTCATATATACCCTCTTTGGTCCCCATTTTTGCATGATTTATTAGCCTATTGTGTCTCTGTTTTTGGACTTTGGTCCGAACTGAAAATGGCCTATTTTGACCCCCTCTTCATGTTTCATTAAGGGTCCATAGCTTTTTGAGACACCCTTTGTATACTTTATGTTGTAGCTCTTTTTTGGCCTTAATCTTGCATAGTATTTTGAGCATACTTGTATACTGTTTTGGGCTTGGCCATCAACTGTAAAAGGTCATATTTTGGTCCCCTCTTCAACATTGTTGAAGG
>NW_021026258.1:535187-550187 GCF_004153795.1 Camellia sinensis
GTATAGCTGTAGTGCAATTGGCCTTGCTAGCTTTGTGTTTTGTTGACTCATGCATGCTATCTTTGAGCTATTTAGATGATTTGGCATCATTTAATACTTTATTTCAGAGCTTATCACATTGCCATGTTCCCACTTGTGCAACCTAAACATGTAAGTAAACATGGCATGCAACAACATGCGATGATGGACTAAAACTAACATGGATAGCTCGCGAGCATGCCAAAATCGGTGGCCATTAGATGAAAATGAGACTCTCGAAACGCGTGCACGCATGCACGCAAACCGAGGACCAAACCTAAGGCATAGTATGAAACTCTAACAAGGCATGGCGAGGCATGAAATATGGCATACAAGCATGTAATTTCAGCACTGAAATGTGGTATAAAACAGCCCCGAATCACGGCAAAATAGCACTCGATGCATGAAATGAAACCGAAATGCAAAACTAGGCCCATGCATTGGGCTATAGCTATATAAAACATGCATTATTAGATTATGACATGTGAAGATAGATTCTAGGAAGCCCCAAAACAAGCATTTTTCAGTTTTAAACAAGGCCAAACAGCAAACACACATAGGGCAAAACTAGCATGCAAAAATGGCCCTAAATGTGAGATAAAGAAGCAACTCACAGCTGCTAACTCCAAAAAGATTAGGGCCCTTCAACAATGTTGAAGAGGGGCCCAAAATATGACCTTTTACAGTTGATGGCCAAGCCCAAAACAGTATACAAGTATGCTCAAAATACTATGCAAGATTAAGGCCAAAAAAAGAGCTACAACATAAAGTATACAAAGGGTGTCTCAAAAAGCCATGGACCCTTAATGAAACATGAAGAGGGGGTCAAAATAGGTCCATTTTCAGTTTGGACCAAAGTCCAAAAATAGATACACAATAGGCTAATAAATCATGCAAAAATGGGGACCAAAGAGGGGTATAATGACAAGTGGCACATGGAGGTCCCAAACAGTGATGAGTCCTTCAATGTTGAAGAAGGGCTCAAAATAAGCCTATTTACAGTTTACATCATGCTCCAAAACAGATCACACATAGGCCAAAAATACTATGCAAGATTATGGCATACAAAGGGGTAATGAAGCAAGTGCAAGATGGGGGTCCCAAACAGGGTAAGACCCTTAATAAAACAGAAAAATGAGCTCAAAAAAATGATATTTCCAGTTATGGTCGGAGCTCAAAATAGCAAGCAAAAGGGGCTAAGAAAACTTGCAAAAATGAGCTAGAAAGAGGGAGAAATCAACTCACCCTTGAAGACCAATCCTTTGCTACCTCTTGGACCAAGAAAAGCTGCCTCCTAGCCTCTAAAAAGGCCCTCCAAGCTGCTGGAATGGAGTGGTGGTGTGGTGCTATAGGGTGTAGTGCAAATAGGCCAAGAACAAGGGTCTTTGAACACTCTAACACACCCAAATGTAGAGAGAGAGGGAGATATAGAGAGAGAGGGTGATATATATGTTATATGTATGTATTTGGTCTGATTTTTCTGAACCAAAACAATGGAGAAGGAGGCTTTCTTATATAGGCAAAGGGAAGGGCTTGAAGCTTATAAGACAAGCTAAAAAGAAAGGGTCAAGGGGGGCAAAGGGGGCAAGGCTTATAGAGGAAGCTAAGACAGCTGGCCAAGCTTCTTGAGGAAGCCAAGACAAGGGGTCAAAGCTTCCTCAAGAAGCCTTGAGCAAAGGGTGCAAAAAGAGGGGTCAAAGGTGGTCAAAGGTGCAAAATAGCCACACCCGTGCATGGGGGGACGGGTCTGTACACTCCAGCTGGCACAGCTAGAATGCACCATGCTTGAGGGATACAAAAGGGTCATATCGGCCATGAAAGGAGGTCATCGGCAAAATAAATGGCCGGTCGGCACAATATATTGCCGACCTGCAATTTATACTAGCCGGTTGGCTAAATAGAGTGCCGATGGGTGGCTGATGAGGTCAAAAAGTGCCAGTGGATGTCCAGATTGAAGCCCCAGAAGTTAGCTTTCCAATTAATCAAACCTTGCATTAAAATTCCTCATGTGGAAAAAGTTATGCCCATTTTGGTGAAGCCGCGTAGATTCGATCCAACCGGGATGATGCCCAACTTCAGCTGATCATATCTCCCCCACCCGGACTTGGCTTTAAGAGATTCTTGAGTGAAAAATGAAGCCCCGGAAGTAAGCTTTCCGACGGTGGTGGCCCCATAGCTAAACTCCAAGTGTACAGACAGATAAGCGCGATTCAGCGAGGGCTGCTCGACTCGCATTGAAGCCCCGGAAGTAAGCTTTCCGATGGTGGTGGCCCCATAGCTAAAATCCAAGTGTACAGACAGATAAGCGCGATTCAGCGAGGGCTGCTCGACTCGCTTCTACCCGGATTCATGCCGAACTTCTCCCAAACTAGTTTTCTCCTCTCCTTTCCTCTCTTTTCTTCAACTTCAAACCCCTAAGCAAGGTGTTTTGAAAGATTTTTTAGAGATTTCATCTCTCTTTCATTCATTTCCACTTCGTCCCTGCTCGATTTACTGAAAAGCGCAACGTTTGACAAAATGCGAGCCTCGGAACATCGCAGAAACTTTATTTCAAAAAAGTTTTGAAAGAGAGGGTTTTAAGGTCTAAAAACCATCCAAAATAGCTTTGGTCCAAAACGGGGTGTGAATTTGAGACTTGTCTCTCTCCTTGCTGAAGAAACTGGATCTTTGCCCTGCACACCTTTTATCACAAAGTAAACCATCAGTAACGCCTAAGTCTTATGGGCTGTCAAAAATGGGGTGTCTACAGGCGCCTACTACTTAGGAGGAGGAGGAGCAGTATGCCCGTGGCTTTATTATGTTCTTGCTGAGGACCACACTCTTTGCCGACCGGGCGAACACCGTCGCCCTCTACCTGCTGAGCGCATTAGTGGACGTGACACGGATCTGCCGCTACGACTGGGGTGGCGCGAGCTTAGCCACTCTTTATAGATATATGAGCTCATCCTCCTGTCTCAGCGGGCAGTTGCTTGGGGCTACTGGCGAGCTTGGGAGGTACATGTTCCCTTTTTTGTCTTTTTAATTCTGTCTTTTCATTGTCTGTACATCACGCACACTGCGCGCACGCAATCTGCTTTGCACTGGTTGTACACTGCACACACTACACAAAACACTGCACATACTGCACTCTGCTTTATCTGTATACTGCTTTATCTGATAAGCATAATCATATCTGTTCTGTCACACCATACAGTTGTGGGTGTATGCCTACTTCCCTAGGCTTGCCCTAGTGCCAGATGAGGAGATGCCCCTCGGTGTTCCATTTTCTCCCTACTTCGATGTGAGATGTGAGCGAAGGCCATGGAAGTCCCTCGTATTCTTCCACCGCTATTTTGACACCATCACCGCAGCCGAGGTATGCCAAACATTTTAGTTTATTTAAGCTTTGCTTTATTTTGTACTCTCAATATTAGTAGATAACAATCTGTGTTTTGTTTGCAGATCACCTGGCAGCCTTGGGCTCCATTGCCTGACGCAGTTCGGGAGCGGTATGCTGGTGTTCGGGAGACTGCCCGATTCAGAGTTCTGCTAGAGGGCCCAGTCTGCCGCGCTTGGTACTTGGGTGAGCGCTTCTTGCGGCAGACCCTCGGTTTACCGGAGCAGGTAATCCCGAGGCCGCCTCCCACCCATATGAGGCATACCGAGAGGTATACTTTCGAGGAGATGATGGATTACACCATTGGCTGGGACTCTGAGGGCTTTAGAGACGAGGGTGACTACGTGGAGTACGTCCAGACCTATATTATGCGGCCTTTGACCTGTGCCGGCCAAGTTGAGAGAGAGAGACCAGCAGCGCCCGCGGCGAGAGCAGGAGCATCGCAGGCACCTCAGGCCCGAGGCAGGAGTGGGTCTCGGAGAGGGCAGGGAGCTGGATGGCCAGAGCTGCCCACGACGATCACATGCCGAGGACAGGGTGGGGAGACTTATCAGATTCCCTTCGCTCCTCCTCCGGCTGATTATGAGCTTGTCGGAGTCTATGGCTCGACCCCGGTATGTACTGCTAGACTTTGCATTTTGTACAGTCATTTCATTTCATTTGATATCCCGCAGAATACTAATGACTTCAACTCTTTTACAGGCTTCCGTCGAGTACACTCGCCAGTCCTTGGAGTTGATAGCCTCAGCGGTAGGGATGCTGCATCGGTGCATCGACTTGCTAACCATTTACAATATCCCGGTAAGTTCTTTCAACTGCAGTCCTCAAACTCTGCACAATCAACTTCATACATAAACCGACGCATCACACTATCAATACGACACTTGATTCACAGCACTCATGGTCACTGATACTCTGTAACCCACATATTGCTCACAGCGTTGCTCACGGCATTCATACGCTGTACTCATACACTGCATTCTGTATCGATATACTGTTCACAGCATTCATATACTGCACTCATACACTGTATTCGGCATTCATACCCTACTTTGCGTAGCATAATTGATGCATTTGCCCTTTGTCCTTTTCAGGCCCCATTTCAGATTCCAACCGCAGGAGGTGCTCCAGCTAGACCATCTGTTCCTGCTCGCAGAAGAGGGGGAGCTAGGTGGGGGATGACTATCCACAGCTGAGGCAGACACGGGCTAGCTCGTGCTGCTAATAGTTAACGGGAGCCTTTGTATCGATATACTGCTCACAGCATTCATATACTGCACTCATACACTGTATTCGGCATTCATACCCTACTTTGCGTAGCATAATTGATGCATTTTTTCAGGCCCCATTTCAGATTCCAACCGCAGGAGGTGCTCCAGCTAGACCATCTGTTCCTGCTCGCAGAAGAGGGGGAGCCAGGTGGGGGATGCCTATCCACAGCTGAGGCAGAAATAGGCGCACCCGTGTTGAGAGCAGTTCGCGAGAGCCTTCCCCCGATGATTCTGATGAGGAGGCGGCGTCGTCCTCGGGTGAGGCCGGAGACGGCTCAGATTCAGACTATGGAGCTGGCAGCGGTGATCCTGGACCCTCGTCCAGGAAGAGGACCAGGACGGACTCCCGTGCTTGAGATGACTGATATTGATCTAGACATTTGCTGCTTTTCTTTTTTTTTGCTTTGTTCAGCCACTTTGTTGCTTTTCTCCTCTTTTGTTTTGCTTTATTTTTCTTTTTTACTGGTAGTTTGAGCACATTGTACTGCCTCATGCATGTTTTACTTTCTCAAAACTATGTACTTTTGCAAAAGTTATGATGAAATGAAACAACTGTTTTGTTCAAAAAGTGTTACATTTGTACATTTTATGCATCGCATCACATCGCATCGCATTACATAACAATGTAAATGAGATTTGAACCTTTGAAAATTAGGCATTTGCACCATAATAATCAGGTAGTGAATCGAGTAACGACAAAAACAACTTGATAATAAAAACAAAGAACTCGATAAGCTAACTAAGTGTAAATACAACTCGCTTAAAGAATGTGAAATACAACTCGATAAGCAAATGTACAATAACTCGATAAACAAATTGCAATAACAGGTGCGACTTTCCAAAATCATCACCTAAAGGTATTGGAAGTGGGATCAGTTACAAGTTCTCAGCATATTCTATACACGATCAGCTTAGGGAACAAGAAGGAAGGCCACCGACCAAGGGGAAAGGCCACCGGCCAAGGGGAAAGCCCACCGGCCATGAGAAATGGCCATCGGCCACAACTTTTAGCCGATCGGCCAAAAAGGATGGTTGGTCGGCACTAATTTTGGCCGATCGGCCAAAAATGGCAAGCAACTCCAGAATGTTGACACCTGTCTTCCACTCACCACCTTATCCTCTACAAAATCCTCAGCTTCATGGTTTTCCTCATTTCAACACTGTTTTACATCAAAATGGAGGCATTTCTCATCCAAAATCTCACAACTTGGATTGCCACCTTAGACGGCTCAGAAAAGTTGAACTTCCGAGGCTTCGGTATTAATGCACTATTCACGCTGAGTCGCACTCCACTGCACCTTCCATTTCTCCATGCCGCGGAAAGATTTTGGAACCTGGTAACGCACGTCTTTAGTTTCGGCGGGCAAGAGATGTGTCCTACCTTGGAAGACTTCCAAGCTTTGATGGAATCCGAGCGCGACGAAGAAGTCTTGCCCCAGTTTCGCTTTGGCCACGCCCAAGCCTTAGGACGAATGTATGGGCTCACTATGGACGACGTTCGGTCATTGATTTGTAACGGAATGCTGGACATTCCGAGTTTGATTCGTCAGTTTTTCGATGCCGGTGACCGTGGTGACCATCATTGGCAGGGCTTTCGGCGACATGCGCTTTGCTTGTGCATACTGTCCCGTTTCTTACTTGCCCCAGGCTCAGGAGGGTTTAACACTTGTTTGATCGAAGTTACCCAAGGCTTAAAAGAGGGCAAGAGCTGCGTTGCCATGACACTGGCCGAGACATTGATGGGTTTGGACGCTTTTCACCTTCGGGAGATGACCAGATTCGCAGGGAGTCCACTACTACTGCCGTTAATGTTTCCCACCCTGTCTCACATGTATATTACTCACATCACTCGGCCCTCAGGCTCGATTTTTCTCTCAACACCCTTTTCTCACTTTTCTCTCATCATACATCTCTCTATTCTTTAATCTCTCATTGTTCATCTCCCCAAGTGTGGTTGATGGATAAGTTACAGGTTGTGGACTCATGCCCAGCGTGTTCAGCTCGCGGTTATTTCTTCCGACGATGTCTGGTCGATGCCCTTGATAAGGGATGGTGGTTCAACTGGATGTGCAGTTTGTCCACATACCATATTGCTTGGCGTTGTCCTTGGCTCAATCTACCTGTAATGAGCTACAGCATGTCCTGGCAGACCAGGATTCAGTTGATTGGCCTGATACACTGCGTGTTCTACTTTCCTTTCTGGTTCTAACGCCAGTTCGGCCATGATCAGATTTGCCTAGCAGAGGGGATAGAGTACCCAGCTGCATTTCTGGTCTAAGGTGCACAACTAGCTCGGCATGCCGCGGCATGGAGGACGAGAGAGCTTTTGGCCCCCGCTCTCACTTTCAGTTATACCCTTTCTGATGAATGTATAGATTGGCTCAATGAAGAGGCATAGATAGGGCCCACTTTGGCATCAGAGGCTTCGACCAACTCTGGGAGGGGACGTAGGAACACCTGACTATGCCTCGGATTTATTTGCTTTAATCAGAACTTTCAAGTTTTCTTTATGAATGTAATGAAAAAAAACTTCAATCTTGTATGCAAGAGTAGAAGAACTCTGTATTGAAATTGTGTGGAAGTGGTTTGGAAATACCCTTTAGATCCTGGGAGACGCTAGGAGTCCTCAGATAGTCACCTGAAAGGCTCAAGCTCTAGGTTATTTGTATTCTAAGTTAAATAAGGAGATTCTTACCCTTCTTTTTTCTCCTCTTTCTTTATTTGTAGTGCCTGTATTTATACTTGTTTCCTAGGCCTCGGGGCCAGGGCCTACTCGTTACTCATTGTCCTCTCTCATATTCGGCTCCATGGATTTACGCTTATCTGGCCTATCTATTGTATTCGGCCTCCTGAGCGCGCCGGGTAACGCCGAATAGTGTCCGTTCTGCAGAGTACGTTCTCCCCGGCATTGCCAGTTATTCGGCTCCCACATATTTATAATTCTATTCTTCATATGTAATTATTGGCCTTTTGGTCAATATTCTGAAAAGCCAAGACATAAGTTAGGCGGCTTTGCCTATCCCAATGTGTCAGAGCGCGCACGTCTTTTTGGTCATCATTATGCTTTCCTGCCTCATTCGTGCACCTTTTGCATTTAATACGATTTGAAACTTCAGTCCTTTCGAGTGCATGCTTTTCCCGAATACTTGGGCCTCTTGGAATCCCAGCCGGTATCGCTCTTCTGACGCTTTTCTCTGCAACTCTCGTCCGTCTATCCTCGTCTTCTTCAACTCTCGTAAGTTTTCTTTTGTTCTTTGCGATCCTATTTTCCATGCTTACTTTAGCTTTGGTATACCCTCGGATCTTCGCTAAAATGGCTAAGCACCTGAAAGACCTCATTTCCGAAGGTCGTATCTCGGGATTCTAACGACATTTTTCTATTCCTGATGATGTTCATCTATCTCTAGTGACTAACAATACTCTGGATATGGAGAGAGAGGATCGCAACACAATCGTCTTGCCTCTCCTATTCATTGCGGAGGGCGGAGTCTGTTTTCCCTTACATCCATTCCTTAGGGCCGTCCTCCGCCATTGGGGTCTGATTCCTTCTCAGCCCAATGTGAATTTTTTCGAATCATAATGGGGATTGTAGAGTTGAACCGGTGCCTCAGAATTGATCTTGGCATTCCGGCTATTCGGCACTGCTATGCTTTAGCCAAATCTTCTGGTCGGCTCGGGCGGTACTTTCTTAGGGCCAAGGATACTGACCATCATTTGGTATCCATGCTTGCCAGTTCCGGCAAGCGAGTGGATGACATAATGGTCAATGTCCGAGGGAACTGGGAAATTGGCGACGGCGAGGATCGCCTAGACCCTATTCCCAGACGGAAGGGTGAACCAGGTGGCTGTGTATCTCCTTGCGTTTATTGAACTTTTCTTTTACTTGGCCTTATCTCCAAGTCTAACCCTTTGTCTTTGCAGGCAGTAAATTGAAGAAGATTCTGACTTCTACTGACGATGCAATCCTTGCGCAAATTGCGATTGCACTCGGGTTGTAGACGTCCCCGAACATCCCGGGAGGAAATTCCCCCCCGTTTTGTTCATTGGGCTCACTACAGTTCAGGACTCAATGTCACGGTCCTGTATCTAATCTCGCAAAGTGCAATGCAAGACCGATGAATTATCAAAGAGTCCAAATCCGGCAAATTGTTTTTGAAAATAGATTTTTTTTGAAAGAAGTGCCAAACATAGATTGCTTTGCGAGATACAGAGTCGCCACCTAAATTTTTTATTTTGGAAAATTTAGAAAACCCTGACTCGTTGCCTAAGGCCACGTGTCCGTCATCACCAAAGTTGCCTCGGCTCGGGAACTTGGGTACGATTGGGGAAGGTCACTTCGTGAGCACCCCCGCTCGCCCGATCAAAGATCGGCCTCTACTAACCATGATATCGGGTTTTGAAAACATTATGCATTCTTATTCCGATTATTAGCCTAGATTTACTATGTGATGTGCACAACATATAAGTATAGATTGGATCGCCTGAATTGAAACAACACATCTCATGTTTGTTTATTTTGAAAATGGTTTGATGGTGCTACCCGCAAGTAGGCTAAGACGTGGATTTGCCACCCTCAGGTGGGCTTAGAAAACATGATGATTTGCCACTCTCAAGTGGGCTTAAAACTCACAATTGATAAATTGTCCCAATCCAAATAACCCAACCTTCACCCACAGGCATTCAGGTAGGTATATCACATAAGCAAATAGCCCCATGGTAAGCATGCTATCATGGCAGTCACTCACACGCATGCAAGGATGCTAAAGCATAAAACTTACCGAGTATTCCAAGCCAAAATAGAAGCTGATTAGAAATCATGCATGATCCTAACTATACAGAAATTCCTAATGCAACACATGCAAAATGCAACTAAGATAGGCTCGGTTATTCTAAAGATGGCATATGAAATGCTCTGACTAACAAGTATTCAACTCGGAATTGAAACACAAATGCAGTTAGTATGATGCGCCGAGCCCGGTGCATGCAAGACAGATGAATGAATGCAAACATGCTATCATACTGTATGCTAATTGAAACATGCCCTAATCTATCCATCATAACCGAGTAAATAAAAGGGAGAAAGATGTGGGGTTGGAAGACATACATCACACGCACGCACACTTATTACAATTGTGCCCTCGCTCGGAGGGTCCGAATAAATAATACAGTCCGAAATGAATAACGAATTACAGCTAATTATTACACATCCACTAACTAACTGACAAATTAGCTAAGTAAGCTATAAATTGGCATGCAAATGGACTGTCCCGGCTCTGTTTTGGATGACAATGAATGCATGCTTGAGTTGCTTGGCGCGGAAATCCATTGCGATACCCCGATTCGCCTCTGTTTGCAATTAATCCCAAAATGCTATGCAAGGCTTTAGAAAGCTGTTGAGTTCTGATTTGCTGCAACAGGAGCAAGAAAGGGGCACAACAAAGTATTTTCACAAATGTATGCATGACTACTCTTCAGGGAGCGTAGTCCTCGATCCTCGTGCCACCAATCACGCATATCGATGCATGATGGCCGATGAGTCGAATTACATGACTCAATATGAAATGAATGCACATGAAAACATAATAAGACCTAAACTCCATCATGGGTAATCCAGAGTGTCGGCAACAGGGAATTGAGACACGTTCCGTCACTCGGGGTACGAAATGTCCCTCGTTTCCCATGCTTGGGCTAACTCCTATCCCAAACACAATGCAAAGGAAATGGCATACACAATGCAATTAACATACAACCTAGCATATGCAATGCTATGAGATGGCATACACAATGCTCGATGTAACATGGCATACACAATGCACTAACACGCAACCTAGCATACGCAATGCTATGAATTGAAAAGGCATACACAATGCATAATGGACTTACACCAACATGAGTGGACCTCAGCCACACTCACATCAGTGGCCAGGAGATGGAAAAGAGACAACCGAAATGCGTGCACACATCCATGCATACCGAGGACCGAACCTAAGGCATAAAATGCCACTCTACCAAAGCATGGCGAGGGATGAAAGATGGCATACAAACATATAATTTCCAGAACTGAAACATGGTGCTAAATGGTCCCGAAACATGGAAATATGGCACCCGATGCATGAAATAAGCCCCGAAACTCAAAGCTAGGCACATCTATTGAATTATAACTATGCAAAGCAAGCATTATTTGGCCATGAAGTACAAAGACAGAGCCAAGGCAGTCCTAAAACATGCACATTTCTAGTTTAGAGCATGGCCAAAAGATGCTAACATGATGGACTAAAATAGCATGCAATATTCGCTAGCAAGCATGATTTACATGGCATGTACATGAAGCAAATGAGAACTCATCAAACCAGCTGAAAACAATGAATAAAACATGCCAAAATATGCCCAAATAATCACTGAAATGTAGCCAATGCATGGAAAAATGAGGGGCTTCTTTGGAAGGCCATTCAAGGGGTTGTTAAGCACATATAAGATAGACACTTAGTATGACCAAACCAAATCTGGAAATGAGTTATGACAACCCTAAAACTCACAAAATTGGCCCTAAAATCAGTCAAGGAAGCATACGATGAAAGGCCCCCTCAAAAGGCCTTGAATGGAATTGTTCTACACATGCACTATAGACATAAAATATGATCAAAAGGGCCCTGGACAGACCTAAGGCAAACCTTAAAACCCACATAATTGGGCCCAAAAAGTGACTTCAATGCATGAAAAATAGAGCCCCTTTGGAAAGCCAATGATGCTAGTAAAGAAAATGAGGGGTGAGAGGGTCACCCCTCTATGATTTCAAAGCTCAAAACCTCATCAAAGCCACTAAAAATTCCCTGAATTTCAGTGTCTAAGAGGCCAAAACAAGCCCAATGCGAATGCTCTAATGCATAGCCCTAAATATGAAGGAATGAAGCATGCAAGGAAGGAGATGACTCCAAATAGAAAAGTGACCTCAATAAAACTTAAAGAGGAGGTCAAAAAAAGGATTTTTCCAGTTTATAGTAAATCTCGAAAATGCTCACAAGTAGGGCTAAAATATGATGCAAAAATAGCCCTAAAAGAGAGATAGAGGGTAAGGGGAAGTAGATGACCTCAAACAGCAAAGTGCCCTAAAACAAAGTTGAAGAGAAGCTCAAAATATGACACTTTCTAGTTTATGAAAAAGCCCGAAAATGTTCACAAGTAAGGCTAAAGTATGATGCAAAAATAGCCCTAAAAGAGAGACAGGGGGTAAGGGGAAGTAGATGACCTCAAACAGCAAAGTACACAAGTTTAAGGGAAATGGACACTTACCCTTGAAGAGCCGACCTTAGCAGCTTTTGGACCAAGTTAGTGAGCTTTCAACCTCTGAAAATGACTTCAAAGGTGCTGGAATGGATGATGGAGGTGTGGTGCTAGGGTTGTAGTGCAAATGGACCAAGAAAACTAGGGTTTTGGAGCTTGGAATAGTGAACATGGAGGAGGGGGTTATAAGCCTTAAGCAAAAATGTCTAACCCTTAGATATGAAGAGGAGGGCCTCTCTTATAGAGAAGAGAGGCCAAAGCTTCTCTTGGAAGCTTCAAAGATCCTCCATACACGTGTATGGAGGATGCACCAAATGGTCTCCAGCTGGCACACGGCCGGCCACTCCCCCTGGTCGGCCGACCATGGGTCAAAAGGTTCAAGCAAAATTGCTGGTCGGCCTACCCAGAAAGGTGGCCTCCCAGATGAGTGCAACACAGCTATGTAGTGAAAAACTAGAAAAAGTGACCCAGGAGAGAGAAAAGCTAGCTTTTAAGCAAGGTTCAAAAGGGTCAAGGTGAAATTATGGCCATCCTACCCATATTGGTGGCCTCCCAGATGAGTAGATCGCAATGGTGGTATGAAAAGCCAGAAAATGTGGCTCAAAAGTGGGAAAAACCAACTTCCGGTCAGAAAAATCGATTTTTGGAGAGAAAATGAGAAAACTAGTTTTTCAGGGGAAGAGGTGGCCGGCCACCATCCTACCACCCTCCTAATAGTGAAAATAGGGTCTCTACCAAAAATGGACCAAAACGGATGCAAAACGAAGGTTCGGGGGCCAAAACGTGCGGTTCGGGGGCCCAAAAACAGGCTGTTAGGCACTGGAAGTGGTGTATGACCACGAAGGTGGTCTCCTGCGCCACAGTGTCCCTCAAAAGGGAGGAAATAAAATGTGTGCCAAAAATCGGAGTAAACGAAGGTAGCTAAGCGGTCCCGAACTGAGGCACACGGCCGACGGCTCCGAAAATCGGAAACCGGGCTCCAAACGGGAAAAATGGCCTACGACCACGAAACGTAGCCTACGGCCACTGAGAGATGGTCTACGAGACCTCTCCCTCCCTTCGAGAAGAGAAAACGGAGAAAGCAGGACCCGGTTCGCAAACTGAGGCAAGGCACAAAAAGAGCCCCGAAGTCCGGAGGCAAGGCTCGCAGCCGAGACTCTGAAACCTCAGAACGAGCACAATATACAACATCACCAAGTGCTCAACTGGTGACGTCTGAGTCTTAAGGTCGGTCAAAAATGGGGTGTCTACAGGGTACTTCGGCCGTCCAAATGTACAGAAGCAAGGGAGAGCGACCCACATACTTCTTCGATACGAGCCTACTTATACTTTTTCGGCCGCGGACAACATTCCAATTCCAACCGGCGATCAACACCTTGCGGCTCTTATCTTTCCCAGCTTCAAGAGCCTTAGGCAAGTTGGTCTCGAAGCTTCTGATTTGGGGCGAGACGTGGCGCTGGTGGTAGAGGTAGTCACCGAACCAGCCAGAGAGTTCGCTGAGGAGGCCGAAGAGGTTGACGAGGCCCTAAACTCGGCATTTGAGGAAGCCAGACGTAGTCAGCCCCTCACCGTCCGCTTCGGGTCGGGCGGAGTTTTCTTTTGGAGATATTTTTACAAGTTTGGGAGACCTACCCGGCGATTTTTTTGAAAGTATGGCTGGGGAAAACCTCACGTAGATGGCTCAAAAGAAAAATGCCGAGCGAATGGTCTCCCGAAAAAAGGCCGAGGCCGCTCGTTCTGAACCCATCTTGATTGAGTCTTTCAAACCTGTTATTGAAGAGCCGGTTCAGATTGTTGCGGGCGGAATGGCGAAAGAGGTTGAACAACCGGTTATTGAAGAACGGTTGATTCCGGAAGAGCAGGGCAAGAAACGTAGCGCCGAGGGAGAGGTCGGTTCAGAAGATAGTCCTGCTGACAAAAGGCCTCGCTTAGAAAATTTAGACGTGGTTGTTCCTTTCATTGTTTAGCCAAAGATGAGAGACACGCTGATTTTCTCTGACGCATCCATCATTACCGACCTAGCAGTAGCATTGAGCTTGGCGGCTTTAGTCTCCCTACCGACTGATAAGGCATCCTTTCATGCCGTGCCGGATTTGGTGGCCGTAGCCCTATCTGCACAATCGGCCCTTTTGGTAGGTGACCTTAACTTGTTTTGATTTTGTTTGCCTATGGTATCTAACGATCCCAACTCGTTTTGTAATGGTCAGCAGGATCACCGACTTGGGCTGCCACCTACATGATGCCCTTGAGACGATTGACTGTTTGCAGTCAGAAGTGGATGGTCAAAAGAGCAGGGCCGAGTTTGAGGTTATGAGAGCCGCAATGGAGACTGCGCGAGCCGAAGTCGAATTAGAAAGGGCTCGGTCTGCCGATCGGTTACGTTCTGATGCCGAAGATAGGGCGAATGCGAGCGAAGAATTGCTTAGGCTAGCCAAGGAGGCGCTTAACAAGGTGGAGACTGAGTTAGCAGAGTTGAAGGTGGCCAAGGAAAAAGCCGAATCTGAGGCTTCTACAGCATTTGAAGCAGGAAAAGGCACCGCCTTCGAGGAATACGTAGATGAAGTCCCCAAGTTTGAGAATCGGGGATTCAAACATGGGTGGCCCAAGGCCCTTGATGCCGCTGGGGTTACATTGGGCTTGCCAATTCCATATGAGCAGGTGGACGTTGAGCCACTTGAGTCTGACCCCGAGGATTGATCTGGGAGGCATTTGAATTTTATGAAATGCTTTCACTTTTGATGTATGTTTTTGTTTTAAGGACTTTTGTTGGTTCCGAGTAGTTTTCATGTATAAATTGGTTACTATCTGCGCTCAATTTATTAATGAAAATTACCTCGACGAACTTAAGAGTTCTGAAGAATTGATTCATGGGCCGGCTGGGGCGCATAAGCCGAATATATTGATGAATCTGCCCTTAAGCCGATTAGATTAATAAATCTGCCCTTGCCGTAGGTGGCTCATGGACATGATACGCCGGATGGGTGCATAGATTCCGCCCTTGCCCCACGAGGGTTGACTCAGTCGGTGCCGGGCGATTGAGGTTTTCATAATTAA
>NW_021026258.1:555187-570576 GCF_004153795.1 Camellia sinensis
CCCCCCCCCCCCCCCCCCCCCCCCCCCCCCCCCCCCCCCCCCCCCCCCCCCCCCCCCCCCCCCCCCCCCCCCCCCCCCCCCCCCCCCCCCCCCCCCCCCCCCCCCCCCCCCCCCCCCCCCCCCCCCCCCCCCCCCCCCCCCCCCCCCCCCCCCCCCCCCCCCCCCCCCCCCCCCCCCCCCCCCCCCCCCCCCCCCCCCCCCCCCCCCCCCCCCCCCCCCCCCCCCCCCCCCCCCCCCCCCCCCCCCCCCCCCCCCCCCCCCCCCCCCCCCCCCCCCCCCCCCCCCCCCCCCCCCCCCCCCCCCCCCCCCCCCCCCCCCCCCCCCCCCCCCCCCCCCCCCCCCCCCCCCCCCCCCCCCCCCCCCCCCCCCCCCCCCCCCCCCCCCCCCCCCCCCCCCCCCCCCCCCCCCCCCCCCCCCCCCCCCCCCCCCCCCCCCCCCCCCCCCCCCCCCCCCCCCCCCCCCCCCCCCCCCCCCCCCCCCCCCCCCCCCCCCCCCCCCCCCCCCCCCCCCCCCCCCCCCCCCCCCCCCCCCCCCCCCCCCCCCCCCCCCCCCCCCCCCCCCCCCCCCCCCCCCCCCCCCCCCCCCCCCCCCCCCCCCCCCCCCCCCCCCCCCCCCCCCCCCCCCCCCCCCCCCCCCCCCCCCCCCCCCCCCCCCCCCCCCCCCCCCCCCCCCCCCCCCCCCCCCCCCCCCCCCCCCCCCCCCCCCCCCCCCCCCCCCCCCCCCCCCCCCCCCCCCCCCCCCCCCCCCCCCCCCCCCCCCCCCCCCCCCCCCCCCCCCCCCCCCCCCCCCCCCCCCCCCCCCCCCCCCCCCCCCCCCCCCCCCCCCCCCCCCCCCCCCCCCCCCCCCCCCCCCCCCCCCCCCCCCCCCCCCCCCCCCCCCCCCCCCCCCCCCCCCCCCCCCCCCCCCCCCCCCCCCCCCCCCCCCCCCCCCCCCCCCCCCCCCCCCCCCCCCCCCCCCCCCCCCCCCCCCCCCCCCCCCCCCCCCCCCCCCCCCCCCCCCCCCCCCCCCCCCCCCCCCCCCCCCCCCCCCCCCCCCCCCCCCCCCCCCCCCCCCCCCCCCCCCCCCCCCCCCCCCCCCCCCCCCCCCCCCCCCCCCCCCCCCCCCCCCCCCCCCCCCCCCCCCCCCCCCCCCCCCCCCCCCCCCCCCCCCCCCCCCCCCCCCCCCCCCCCCCCCCCCCCCCCCCCCCCCCCCCCCCCCCCCCCCCCCCCCCCCCCCCCCCCCCCCCCCCCCCCCCCCCCCCCCCCCCCCCCCCCCCCCCCCCCCCCCCCCCCCCCCCCCCCCCCCCCCCCCCCCCCCCCCCCCCCCCCCCCCCCCCCCCCCCCCCCCCCCCCCCCCCCCCCCCCCCCCCCCCCCCCCCCCCCCCCCCCCCCCCCCCCCCCCCCCCCCCCCCCCCCCCCCCCCCCCCCCCCCCCCCCCCCCCCCCCCCCCCCCCCCCCCCCCCCCCCCCCCCCCCCCCCCCCCCCCCCCCCCCCCCCCCCCCCCCCCCCCCCCCCCCCCCCCCCCCCCCCCCCCCCCCCCCCCCCCCCCCCCCCCCCCCCCCCCCCCCCCCCCCCCCCCCCCCCCCCCCCCCCCCCCCCCCCCCCCCCCCCCCCCCCCCCCCCCCCCCCCCCCCCCCCCCCCCCCCCCCCCCCCCCCCCCCCCCCCCCCCCCCCCCCCCCCCCCCCCCCCCCCCCCCCCCCCCCCCCCCCCCCCCCCCCCCCCCCCCCCCCCCCCCCCCCCCCCCCCCCCCCCCCCCCCCCCCCCCCCCCCCCCCCCCCCCCCCCCCCCCCCCCCCCCCCCCCCCCCCCCCCCCCCCCCCCCCCCCCCCCCCCCCCCCCCCCCCCCCCCCCCCCCCCCCCCCCCCCCCCCCCCCCCCCCCCCCCCCCCCCCCCCCCCCCCCCCCCCCCCCCCCCCCCCCCCCCCCCCCCCCCCCCCCCCCCCCCCCCCCCCCCCCCCCCCCCCCCCCCCCCCCCCCCCCCCCCCCCCCCCCCCCCCCCCCCCCCCCCCCCCCCCCCCCCCCCCCCCCCCCCCCCCCCCCCCCCCCCCCCCCCCCCCCCCCCCCCCCCCCCCCCCCCCCCCCCCCCCCCCCCCCCCCCCCCCCCCCCCCCCCCCCCCCCCCCCCCCCCCCCCCCCCCCCCCCCCCCCCCCCCCCCCCCCCCCCCCCCCCCCCCCCCCCCCCCCCCCCCCCCCCCCCCCCCCCCCCCCCCCCCCCCCCCCCCCCCCCCCCCCCCCCCCCCCCCCCCCCCCCCCCCCCCCCCCCCCCC
Source organism: Camellia sinensis (assembly GCF_004153795.1). Taxonomy (NCBI): domain Eukaryota; kingdom Viridiplantae; phylum Streptophyta; class Magnoliopsida; order Ericales; family Theaceae; genus Camellia; species Camellia sinensis. Next base: position 557,431 of record NW_021026258.1, read on the forward strand.
CCCCCCCCCCCCCCCCCCCCCCCCCCCCCCCCCCCCCCCCCCCCCCCCCCCCCCCCCCCCCCCCCCCCCCCCCCCCCCCCCCCCCCCCCCCCCCCCCCCCCCCCCCCCCCCCCCCCCCCCCCCCCCCCCCCCCCCCCCCCCCCCCCCCCCCCCCCCCCCCCCCCCCCCCCCCCCCCCCCCCCCCCCCCCCCCCCCCCCCCCCCCCCCCCCCCCCCCCCCCCCCCCCCCCCCCCCCCCCCCCCCCCCCCCCCCCCCCCCCCCCCCCCCCCCCCCCCCCCCCCCCCCCCCCCCCCCCCCCCCCCCCCCCCCCCCCCCCCCCCCCCCCCCCCCCCCCCCCCCCCCCCCCCCCCCCCCCCCCCCCCCCCCCCCCCCCCCCCCCCCCCCCCCCCCCCCCCCCCCCCCCCCCCCCCCCCCCCCCCCCCCCCCCCCCCCCCCCCCCCCCCCCCCCCCCCCCCCCCCCCCCCCCCCCCCCCCCCCCCCCCCCCCCCCCCCCCCCCCCCCCCCCCCCCCCCCCCCCCCCCCCCCCCCCCCCCCCCCCCCCCCCCCCCCCCCCCCCCCCCCCCCCCCCCCCGAGAAGACGAAGATGGTCAAAACCAATATATGGACACATTCGCTTTGAAAGCGTTGGGGGCTGGACTTGGTGATGAAGTTGCCTACGTATCCCAAACATGGGAATCAAGCCTTACGTAGTTCCGGTTAAGGTACACTCGGGTATTTTAACCTTCACCTTTTAGGCTCTAACTTTTGCCAAGGCCCCCGTTGCGGGTTTTCGACCTTGCGAGCTGTGTTCTTCTTTCCTTTTTCAATTCTTTTCTCTTTTTTTTCTCTTTTTTTTTTATTTTTCATTTTTTCATTTCTTTTGTATTTTCTTTTGCTCTAATTTTTGCCTGGGTCACCCTTCCGGGTTTTCGGCCCAGCGAGCCTCTCAAAGGGTAAAAGTGTAACAAGTCCATGCCAAATGGTTTTAGGGTTTCGAAGCCATCCGTGTCCAGGAGAATGGCTGTTGTATCGTTTTGCTGAAGGACCCCTCTTCGGCTCTTCGAGCACATCGGACATTTTTGCCCCTAGTTGGAGGGGTACTTTTGTTCTAGATTCACAAGCTTCTTCTGATGAGATCTGATCTTCTTGATCTGACTTTGGTGCCTCTTGTTCGAGGGCTGCTTCCAATTTGGCCACACAGGCCTCTCTTGATGGTCGATCGTTGAACACTCCGAATTGTGGTTCAAGGCTTCAAAACAAAGGCTCGAGTCTTGAGGCTGAGAGCGATCCTAAGCTGCACAATCTCAAGAGTGATTCCACACAGGTCTTCGCAGAACTACGCAAAACATTTTGTTTTTGAAAGTTTTTAAAGAAGCGACGAATCGCTCGCGTTGAAGATAGTGTGGAAACAGTCTAGATCAAGCTAGGGTCCTTCTCAGTACTCACGCCGACAAGCATGATTTCAATCATTAAGGGCTTAGCACGCCTCTCTTTCTCTCAATTTGATCAAAGTTTGCAAAACCCGAGGAATTCCTTCCTCTTCGTTTTCACTGCAGTGTTCAAAAAGTTTTGAAAAAACTTAGGTCAATGCAATGATTTTCAGGGCACAAGAGAATCGGTGGAATGTACTGCCGTTCCATTCAAATCCTCTGGCACAACTGGCTCAAAATAGTAGTAAGCATGGAAACATGATAGCCGCAGCTGTTTCATTCAGATTCCCTGGTTGCAACTGGCTCCACGATAGAGACAGACTCAAAAGAAAAGCAGAAGGATAATTACAAAACGGTGTTCGAGGCAACAGCTCCGGAATCACCCGATATTCTATACAAAGGGGACTGACTCGCTACAACAAGACAGACCCATGAGCAAAAGGACTGACTCAAGACAATGAGACAGACTCAAAACAAAACAAAAGACTAACTCGACACGCAAGCCAGGATTTACAAAACTAGCATTCGCAGATGCTCCAAAAATACGTGCTAGACGCCACATCTTGAAATAAACCGAGCGTCGCCCGCAGGTGGTCCAACCCCTGACCACATACTTGTAGTGTCTTCGAAGTCCAACAGCTCAGTGGTGACAGACTTCGCTGAGGTAGGTGGGAGGATGATCTCATTGTCGATCAAATCTTGCACTTCATGACGAAGGCAAAAACAACCATCGGTGCTGTGGCCAGACTATTGGTGGTACGCGCAGTACAAGGTAGCATCATGTGAGAGAGGGAGATTCTTCGAGAGGGGCCGAGGCTCGAGGGGTTTAAGATGCCCCTTTTTAGCCAATATTTGAAATGCCCTAGACAGAGGCATGTAGAGGGCATGAAAGGCTCTGTGCCCTCGAGGGAGGTACTTTGAAGTTTGAGGGTTCTTGCTGGACGCACTAGCGAAAGGGTCGGCAGGCACTGCCTTGGCTTTCTGATCTTTCCCAGGTGCAGGGTTGGGAGTGAGGTAAAGGCGGTTTCTTTCCACCCTGCATCAGATGTTGAAATCCCCCACGGGAAGGGGTGACTATAGTTTTTGGGAATTCGTCAATCCATCCGCCCGTCGGAAGTGTCTACACCGGTTTCGGAAATCGAGCATGGCACGGAGGATGTATTCCTATCAGGATTCACCCTAACTGAGGCCCGGTCATACAGAACATCCTAGTTTGTTGATGAAGGGATATATGTCAGTGCTCAGTCGGTATCCTCATGAACAAACTCCATCACATCCTTGGGAAGTGGCCAAAAGGGCATTGCAAATATCGGCGAAGTTGTCGCACAACCCACATATTCTTTGGTTTGGGTTATCTGCCCACCAAGAGGACTGGATAAGAAAAGGCAAGGAGATGGTGGGAAACCCAGCGCAAAGCAGTCAAGGAAACCTTATGAGTAATGTAACTGACCCATCCAGTGGTACCCTAAACGGACGCTTTGTTCCGAGAGGGGGAGGATTTTCCATTCTGCGGCTTCCCAGAGCCATGGTTGAACGCAGAGAAGCGGTCGCTTGCCAGGGTTTGAGATCTTCTTGACCTGCAGTTATCAGGGGATGATGTTGCCAAGGAGCAGACAGACCCATCAGCTGAAGTTGAGCAGTGGGGGAAAGTAGATCTGAGAACACCAGATCAAAATGGGTTGTAGCACTGGCTTGTCTACTTTCAGATCCTCGATCGTACAGAGAGTGCTTGGGGGATAACTTCTTGTATCCATGATCGGGAATTGAAACGGCTACGAGGCCTATCTGCAAACATTTTGGATGCACTCCATTGCATCATCCCTCATTCTGGCAGTACGAGGAAGGCTTTTTATCGAGCAGCACGGGTCAGGTGGTGAGCTAGAATCTGACTCTACCGAGTCTGTAATGGTTGGAATCAGGTTCTAGTCGTCTAAGTCTGAGTCTGAGTCTGGTATTTCCTGGGGGTGACAACACCCAGATGCCACAGTTCCTGTCTAGGTCGTCTTTTTCTTTCTTCTTTTGAAATCTGTTGTAACAGAAGAATCAGATGGACTGGATGGAACGATTAATGAGAATGAAACGACTGTGGCCTTCGAGTATTTTTCTTGTGCCTTTGATTTGTTGTATTAATCAGGACTTTCAAAATTTTTGATGAAAACGATGAGGAAGAAATTCCTCCGGTTTTAAAACATTTGCTAGAGCAAGAGCATGAGAGATTTGTGAAACCTTTGGTTGATGAAATCATCCAAATTAATGTTGGTACTGAGGAAGGAACCGCGGCTGGTCCAGATCAGGTCCACGTTGTCTTCGGAGGAACGCGAGTGCTTAGTCAGCTTTATTAAAAGAATTAAAGATTGTTTTTCGCGTAGTCCTACGAAGACATGTCGGAATCGATCCTGAGATTGTACAGCACCGGATCCCTCTTGACCCAGAGGCCCGACCTGTTCAAACAAAAGCTCAAGGAGATCCGCCCTGACTTAGGCCATCAATATTAAAGAAGAGGTCACCAAGAAAATCGACGCAGGGTTCCTGCTTTTGGTATCTGAGTACCCAACTTGGCTGGCCAACATAGTTCCGGTGCCGAAGAAAGATGGCAAGATTCGGGTATGTGTGGATTTCAGGGATCTGAACAAAGCCAGTCCGAATGACGGACTTTCCACTTGCCACATATCGATGAGTTAGTGGACCTCACTGCTGGGCATGCACTACTTTCGTTCATGGATGCTTTCACTGAAGACCGGAGAAGACTGTTTTTACCACCCGTGGGGGACCTACTATTATAGAGTGATGCCGTTTGGGCTGAAGAATGCTGGAGTTATATATCAACGGGCTGCGACCAACAATATTGCACGACATGATCCACAAGGAGGTTGAGGTGTACGTGGACGACGTGATTGTCAAGTCCAAAGAAAGATAGGGCCACTACACCGCCTTGCAAAAGGTTTTCCAAAGGATCAAAGAATTTCGGTTGCAGCTGAATCCTCAAAAGTGTTGCGTTTGGTGTACAGCAGGGAAAATGCTGGGGTTCTTGATTACACAAGAAGTATCAAAGTCGACCCTTTCCAAAATTCAAGGTCATCTAGAAATGCCACCACCAAGGACTAAAAAGGCGGTGCGAGGCTTTCTTAGGTAAAGTTGCAATTCATAAGATGTTTATCGCTAAATTAACCTTGACTTGTGAACCACTCTTTGGTCTCTGAAGAAAGGGACGAAGTTCTCAATGGGACGGTCGATGCCAAACTATTTTTGAACAGATCAAGCTATACTTACAGAACCCACCCGTGTTATCACCGCTTGAGCCAGGGAAACGTTGATTTTGTACCTTTCAGTAACTAAGACTACAATGTGTTGCATGCTTCGCACAGGAGTCTGAGGACAGAGTGGAGAGAGCTATCTACTACCTGAGCAAGAAGATGCTGGATTACGAGACCCGTTACACTCCGCGTGGAAAAGGCTTGTTTAGCCTTGGTATGGGCTACCAGGAAGCTGCGGCACTACCTGTTAGCTCACTCTATAATGTTGGCTTTCAAGGTTAGATCCCATCAAATATCTCTTCGAGAAACGCGCACTTACGGGTAGGCTAGCTCGTTGGTTACTTCTGCTTTCTGAATTTGATCTAAAGTATGTGACGCGCAAGTCAGTAAAGGGAGAGCAGGTAGCGAAGTTCCTAGCTGAATTACCAGTGGAAGGGGATGAAGCAGTTGAGTACCTATTCCCAGACGAGGCCATTTTTGTATGTCGAAAGAAGCATTTTGGATGATGTACTTTGACGGAGCATCAAACCAATATGGGTATGGGTAGGGGTGTTGCTGATAGCACCCCGACATTCCCGTATCCCTCTAGCATTAAACTTCAAATTCAAAGTCTCGAACAACGAAATAGAGTTATGAAGCGTGCATTGCTGGTTTAGAAGTCACCCTAGAACTGGGGCAAAACGGTTGGACGTCATCGGGGACTCGAACCTTGTTGTATCTCAAGCTAAAGGAGATTTGAAAGTCAAAGAAGAAAAGATGAGGATTTACCACCAGACCTTGGACTTGCTGATTCCTCGGTTTGAAAATGAACTTCGCCTCATCTGTTAAGAGAAAACAACAGGTTCGCAGATTCATTAGCAACTCTATCTTCTATGAATAGACATCCCTTTTGGAGTCCAGATGCGTCTGATCATCATTGACCAGAAGTTTGCACCGGCCTACGAGTCAATTGCTGCATACAAGAGGTTCAAGATAAAAACCCCTGGTATTAGGATGGTCTGGAACTTCTTTCGATTAACATGGACAAGTTGAAGAAATATTTTCCCTGAGTGGCTCGCTACGCCGGAAACCCGAAAGGGCGACCTATGCAAAAGTTAGAGCATAGAAAATTTGAAATTATAAAAATTGAGCTCGCAAGGTTTGAAAACCTGCAAAGGGCGGCTTTGGCAAAAGTTAGAGCGTAAAGGAGAGTGTCAATACACGAGTGAACCCAAGCCGAACTACGTTAAGGCTTGATTCCCATCTTTAGGATACGTAAGCAACTTCATCCTGAAAGTCCAGCCATAAACACTTCCCCGATCAACTTTGTCCATATGATCATGTTTGGTCATCTTGTCTATTCTGCGTTCAAGAGCTCGGTTGTAATCTCCGGTGCAGTGCTACTCGGACTAGGGATAACTTTTTCAGTTGCTAGATCCGAGGTTGTACATCTCAGTGAGAGATCTCAGGCGTGTTCCAGTTCTGATCCATATCGAAAATGGTTTTTGAAAAGTTTTAATAAAAGTTGATTTTGCTCAAATTAATCTTTTTACGACTTAGACCATTTTTTGACCAAATGAAAAATTTTCAGTACCCACAACCTTCAATTTTATATTGATTTTTGTGGGAGCCGAATAATTGGCGGTTGCTGGGAAGAGCGTACTCTGTAGAACAGACACTATTCGGCTCTATCCGGTGCGCTCAGGAGGCCGAATACAATAGATAGGCCGGATAAGCGTAAATCCATGGAGCCGGATATGAAGAGAGACAATGAGTAACGAGTAGGCCTTGGCCCCGAGGCCTAGGAAACGAGTATAAATACAGGAACTATAGATAAAGAAAGAGGAGAAAAAAGAAGGGCAAGGAATCTCCTTGTTTAACTTAGAATACAATAACCTAGAGCTTTGAGACTGACTTGTCTGTCGGAGTGCTAATTCCGGCACCCACGCCGAAGTGTTTATTTCCTTTCAGGTGACTATTGAGAACTCCTGCGTCTCCCAGGATCCGAAAGGTATTTCCAAACCACTTCCACACAATTGGTGCCGTCTTATGGGAATACTCGAATACATCCATTGGAAAACCATAACCGAAGATCCTCCGGTAGCCACTGACGAGATTACACAGAGGGATGACCTTACTCCAACAAATATGGCTCGGAAAGGAAACCATCGCTGCAAGACGCGCTTTTGAACTTTGACTCACCAACGACTTCAGCGCAAGAGACAATGCAAGCAATATGGAACAAACAAAGCAGAATGAACAGAGGCTGGAGAATATGATCGCTGGAAATGAACGTCTCCGTCAAGATTTGGCCTAGAAGTAGCGAAATCCAGAGAAGCCGTGCGCTAAGATCCCGAATGACCTCCAAGGGCAGGTGGAACAACGACCTCGGAGCCTGACCAAGGGACAACGATAGTGACTCCAACTCATTATCCACGGAGCCCGACAAAAGGGACGATCCGAAACCTCCAGCTCCTCCGAAAAAAGTCTTCAACGAACAGGAATAAGCGCAGGAGAAACAAGTTCGGGATGAAGAAGATCAGCACGATCCCTTTGTCCGACGGATTGCAAGGGGGAAATTCTGCCCAAGAAGTTCAAAGCTTCCGGCATTTACCCCTCTACGATGGAAAATCAGACCCTACCGATCACATCCGTCACTACAAGCAAGCCATGACATTGCATGCAGACAATGAAGCCCTCATTGTGCTGAATATTCCCCAGCAGCTTGGGACCTCTGGCAGTCAGTGGGTATTACAACTGGGAGCCGGCTTCGGTAAAAAGCTTCCATCAATTACAGAAGTCCTTCAGGGCCAGATTTTATCACCAACGAGGTCCAGCCGAAACAAGCAGACTCTCTCTGGGCGATGCAAATTCAACCTGGAGAAACACTGGAGGCGTATTCGGTGCGCTATTGGAATGCTTTATCTTGTTGACGACGCTTGCAACGACTCCATGGCTATCACTGCCTTCAAAATGGGATTGCAACCAGACAGTGCCCTCTGCAGTTCCTTGACCAGAAGACCCCCCAAAACGGTCTGGGTTGATTAAGAAAGTTGAAGAATACTGCAAGGTAGAGAGGGATGCCTTGCGGGGTTAAAGCCAGATGCGTAATCGAGGTAAAACAGCCTCCTCCTTAAAATTGCTTAGCCAATAAGTTCCGTACGCCCTCAAAGCCAGAACCACAGCAACAGGGTAAACGAGATAAAAAGCAGGATTCTCCGATCGAACGATCAGTGCTCTCACCGAACGAATGAACCAACTGCAAGTCGACAGCAGGCGCATGTAGACACCCCATTTTTCACCGTCCTCAAGACTTGGGACGTCACCGCTTGAACACTCGGTGATCATCCATGTTTGTGTTCGTCTTGAGTTCCCAGAGGCCTCGGCTACACGCCTTGCCTCAGGATCTCTCGACTCGACCGTTTTGTGTCTGGTTTAGCACCAAACACTTGTGTTTTTGCTTTGGAGGGCAGGGAATGGGCTTTTGGGACATCCCCACACTCACCGGCCATGGCTTGAGGCCACCGGCTGTGTTCTTATTGCCATCGGCCAAATGTGATGGCGGCCGGCCAAGTGTGGTTTTCAATAGATATTTTCGTAGACAACTAGCAGCTGTCATTCTAGGCCATACCCCAGCCCATACCTGGACGTGGGTGTTCTGAGGAGCTGTAGATTGATACATATCTATATCAATCAAGCCTTCTCACATAGAACAAGAGGAGAGAGGGAGAAAGGGAAAAAGAGATAGAACTTGGGAGCAAAAAATCTCTCTCTCTCTCTCTCTACATTTTCTGCCTTCTCTCTAAGGTTTAGGGCTTGTTTGTGCTCAAAAGTGCATTTTCTTTGCACTTTTGCATACAAACACCTAGTTCTCTACTCCCTATTATTGAGCTGAGGTCTTGAAAGTGATTTTTGGGGTCATTTGAAGCCTTTTTCTTGGTCCAAAAGTTGCTGATTTGCTGCTGTGCTTACAAGGGTGAGCTTTTACCTCTTTTAAGCCTTGTTTTCGTAGCTTGTTTTTTCCATATTTGCAACTGTTTTTGAGCTTAACTTTAAACATAGAAAAGTCTTGTTTTTGAGTGCTCTAAATAGGTTTGTTTAAGGGTGTTTTAAGCTTTGGGGTGTTTTCACCCCTCTTAAGGCTTGTTTGGCCTTTGTTTTTGTGCCATTTCGGTTGAGCTCTGGACCATTTGTGTTGGGCCTCCTCACCACTAAAATCCTGAGGGATTTCTAGTGATGAGGATGGTGCCTTGAGGTCCTAGGAAGGAGAGGGTCACCTCCTCTCCTTGTTGTCCTTGGAAAGGGGTATTTTTGCCTCTTGAGGGAGCATCTTGTTTAAGTGTATGTTGGCCATGCTTCAACTGATTTTTGTGCTTATATGTTCATAATATAGGCATTGTTTGTATGTTGGTTTTGGTACACCATGCTTGCTTAGCATACATGCCTTGTAATGCCTTGTTTTAGCCTTTAACATGTCCTATGCTTTGAGCCCTTATTCAAGCATGTTTAGGCCTAGCTTTGTGAAGCTTTTATGTTTGTCTTGCCATGCTTAAGGTCTGTCCTTGGCTGTTTTGGGTCGACCAAGACATGCATTGCATAGTCCCTTTGCATCTTGGATTGTTAGCCTCAAGTGTGTGAGTGTGTTAGGTGTGCGTTGCTTGCATCGTTTCAGTGGTTTGGGAACCACTTACCATGCTATTTCAGTTCTCATAACATGCTTGCATGCATACCTTTGATGCTCTTTGGATGCCTTAAAAGCTTTGTGTGTATGCTCTATGTTTAGCCTCTTTTGCATGCTTTCATGTTTAAGCCACTTAGATGCCATCTAGGGTATTCCCTTTGCATGGTCTAGGCCTACCTTGAACTTGTTTTAAGCCCTCTGGCCTTGTGAGGCTTGGTTGGCTTAGCCATGGTTTAAGTCTCCTTGACTAGCCTCAAGTACTTGGACCAATTGTACGCCTATGTTTGTCTTGGTTAAGTTGGTTGGCACCATCATTAGCATGGTTTTCAGAGCTTACATTGCATGCCTTAGTCCATGTTTAGTCTCTTCCAAGCGTGCTTGAGAGTTGCCTTTTTGATGTTTTAAATGTTGGCCCATTAACATGTGCATGTGTGTTGTGTGTGTTGGTCCTCATGTTTGAGCACTTCGGCCACTGATTTTGGCATGCTTGCGAGCCATCCTAAATAGTTTAAGTCCATCCCCTTTGCTTGATTGTGTTGCTCACCCTGTATGTTTGCTTGCATACTTGCATATTCGCATTGTATTGCCATGTTGTATGCTAGTTCACATGCTTAGGATTGCATTGCATGAGTATGCATGCTTGACCTCTTGAAGTGAGTATGATAGCGGTTGAAGTTTAATTTGTTCGATTATATGCATTGCATTCCATATCAAGATGCACACTTGATTCTTTGGCCATCATGCATGGAAATGCGCGATTAGTGGTCGAGAATCGAAGACCATGTCCCTTGAGCCATAATATGATAAGAGGTGTGATTGGTGCATACATTGCTTGAAATGCATTGCCATGCCATGTTTGTTCCTCTGCTGCTGTCAACAGTTTTTGCAGGAAGATTTGGCCGGCCGGCAGTGTGAGTGCCCACCGGCAAAGAGTGTTTGGCCGAGAGCATAATGTTTAGCCGATGACCATTCTAAATGGCCGTAATGATCCACTCAGCCGGTGGTGTTCCAAAACACTCAGAGAAGCAAACCTTGGGAGTTGTGCAATTTTCAGAGAAGGCAGAACAGTCAAAGCAGAGGCAACTTGTGCATTGCAGTGACTTTCCGAGCAGAGCCGAGCCCGCATTGCATTGGGCCCCTCTTCCGAGGCCGGTTTACTGCTTTCATTAGATTAGTTAATTTGTTAATTAACTAATTGGTCTGTAATTATTTATTTTTAGCTTGTAGGTTAATTAACTTGTATTATTCTTTCAGTCCCTCCGAGCGAGGGCAAATCTGTAATAAGTGTGGGGTGCGTGTGTGCATGGTCTTCCAACCCCCACTTCTTTCTCCCCTTTTACTTACCTGCTTTTGATGGTTAGTATTAGGAACATGTTTACTTTAGGCATACCTTATGCTATGCATGCGTGCATATCATTCATCAGTATGCATTGCACCCAGGCTCGGCGCATCATACTAACTGCATAAGTATTTCAAATCTAACTTGAATACATGCTAACTTGTGCATTGTCACATGTCATTTTATAGACTAGCTGAGCCTACTCTAGTGACATTCCGTATGCGTTGCATTAGGCATTTTAAACATGGACTGGATCATGCATTGATTTCTAACATGTTCTTGTTTTGGCACGGAGTACTAGGTAAGCATTTATGCTTTAGGCATACCGCATGGCATGTGAGTGTTGCCATAAATAGTATGATTACCATGAGGCTAGATGCTTATGTGATATTAACTGCTTGAGTGCCTGTGTGGGTGGAGGTTGAATTAAACTAAATTGGAATAATGCATTAAAACCGTGAGTTTTTAAGCCCACTAGATAGTGGGCAAAACCATCTTTTCTTAAGCCCACTTGGGAGTGGCAAAACCTGCATTTCAGCCTACTTGCGAGTAGCAAACCATTTTTCAAAACAAGCATGAAATGTTTTGTTCCAATTTAAGTGATTTGGTCTATACTTGGTTTGCTGTGCGCATAACATAGTAATTCTAGGCTAATAACCGGAATAAGAACACATAACGTTTTCAAAAACGGATATCACAGTTAGTAGAGGTCGATCTTAGGATCGGGCGAGAGGGGTGGGCTCATAGCTGACCTTCCCCAATCGTACCAAGCTCCCCAAGCCGAGGCAACTTTTGGTGATGACGGACACGTGGCCTTGGCACCGAGTCAGGGTTTCCTAAAAATTCCAAACAAAATATTGAGGTGGCGATCTGGTATCTGGCAAAGCAGTCCATGTTTGGGCACTTCTTTTCAAAATTTGTTTTCTTCAAAACGATTTGCCCGGATTTGGACTCTTTGGTTCAGATTTAGAACCGTGGACAAATTGAGAGTCCTGAACTGTAGTAAGACCCGCAAAACGAACAGAACGGGGGGACTCGTCCTCCAAGGCGTTCGGGGACGTCTACAGTTTTCTGGCGACTCTGCTTGGGGATTTAGAGAGCTTGACTCGAACTCGTGATATCCTGTTTTGATTTCATTTATGTGTCTCTTTGCATTGCATGTGCATTGGTGTGCCTAGGACACAGTGTTTGCCATCTGCCATATCCTGAACGGGGTTTGCCGGAGGCTTGACTTTGTCAAAGCATGCCATAAGGCTGACGGTTGTGGGCTCTTGACAGTATGGGAACACAAACCCCGTTTTACGCGGGGCACCCTTTTCACCATTTCGACCTAGCATATCAAATCCATAGTAACCATTCCCAAACTAGGACAGGTTGCTTACCCGATGTTAGGTTGTTTGAAAACTGCTGCGTGCATGTGAAACCCTAGCTCCTGACAAAAATAGGACAGGGGAACCCTACCCCTCCATAGGGGTGTTTTGGCTCTCTTTACTTGCTATGTGTTTTTAGAGTGTATCTATGCAGGGGAACACACATATTCAGTTTGTAAGGTTTGAGTATCAGACCTGAGGGGCATCAGTGTCAGTTTATGAGAATCAGTTATATCTGTGGGTATCCGATTCAGTATTTGGGGGGCAGTGATTTTGGGCAAAAGTAATCAGTAGTAGAGTACAGTTATTCAGCTATACTAGGGTCCATTCTGATTAGTCCGAAATGCTGCGTGTTTTCTCTTTCAATCAGAGAGTTGATACAGAATAGCTAGTGTTCCTCCTTGCTGAGACAAGACAGGATATCTGATCCGTCAGTCACCGTTCAGTACAGCGAACTTATCATGACGCAGAATTCGGAGGAGATTGTGGTTATGACGGCCGCATCAGATCAAGGAATCACTCTGCAAAGTGAGACCAATGTCGATGTACCGCATCACCCAGGTCGCCTGTCGCGCACCCGGTCTGGAACCCCCCAGGTGTATCAGGCTCGTGAGGCCCACCACATTTGAATTGATGGGAATGATTTGGCGACCTCCAGAGATCCGTGGGCCGATCTGGCCTTATGGAATGTCAGCTTCCACCAGCTGCACCGTATGACGGGGAATTTCATATCAAGGAGCCCCTGCTACTGGGACGGATGTGATCGAGCTCAGCCAACCAGAGGTTGCCTCCAGCTACAGCAACGACATGTCAGTAACAACTGGGCTTCGCTCTGATGTAGTAACCCAAACCCCCGATTCAGGCTGAGCCAGAGACAAGAACAAAATGAAGGCAGATGTCCGATCCCATTGAACAACTGCGTGGGGCAGCCGAGGCTTTGAAAGCCAGGGGGGGGATGAAAGCAACAAGTATTTGTAGTCATGACTAAAGCTTGTGGATTGATGCTTTCCCCACTCCAACCGAAGGCGGTTCAAGCCGGGCCGGAAAATCAGGATGGGCCCCGTCATGCCAAGACAGTCCCTATCATCCCTAACCTGTACCAGGAAGAAGATTT